>VYXD01007948.1:0-131637 GCA_013397195.1 Hylia prasina
GACAGGTGACACACCAAGAGCTCTCTGGATTGGAGGGGAGAATTTGCCACCTCTCCATCCACACTGGCAGAGACAAAAGTCCTTGAAAGACTCTACTTTCACATGTAAACATTCGAAAAGCTTTAGAAAAGTCAGAAAGCTTTAAAAATTCTCAGAAGGCTGTAGAAATTCAGGGTGACAATGAACACTTTTCTTTTTCTGTCCAACTCTTCCTCAGTAGAGCAATCTTCCTCAGTAGAGTTGCAAATATTTCCATCCTCTATTTCTGTGTCCTAATCTGCGTTTGCAACAGTTGGAAAGACTCATGGGCCAACCACCTTTCATTCTTTTTCCCTCATTTCTTAGTAACCTGAACTGCAAATTATTTTGCTAAGACCACATATTTTTTCCCCTGTCACTCACCCTGCTCAACAACCATTACTAACTCTTGCCTTTGTAACATCATGATAGCTCTCAGCTGGTTTATGTTCTTGTCCTCTTCAATTAACTGTTGTTCTAGTTTTGGGGTTTTTTTCCCTTGCAGATTTGCATGCAAGTAACAGGCAACCTGTCATTTAGCATGAATTAGTTGCTCTTTAGACTGTGTCTGAGAAGTTTGCACAAACTCCCCCCAGTATTGTAACACCTCCATGTGGTTCGTAGCCTCCCATGGTTCTGGTCTAATATTTGTACAAGTTTCTAGCTTATGTCATAATGTATTCCATGGCTCCTGAGTTTACTCCTGTCACTCCACTGAGGGAGGCACAGCCTGAGGCTCCTTTTTCCAAAACTTTATTATCACTGCAGTCACACAGTAAATAAGATTGTGATAATGACAACAAAAATAGCAAGGGAGATAACTCTGTTCTATTGGTATTGTCTGGCAACACCCCAAACACAAAGGATTAAGGAATTTCTTTGACTCAATTTTAAAAGAATGCCAGTCATGTCTACAAAGTCTACACCACGCCACAACTGTATCACACCAATTACACCTTGGACACAAATAAACTCTACTAAAGTTCCCACACATGACTGGGTACCTGGACTAAATCTTGCCTTCTCACACATGCACAACAGCGTCTGTCAGTGCAGCGACACATTTCACTCTCCTGGTGCAGCCCTGGGCTTTGCTGACCAAGCCCCGTACACAGAGAGAACAGTGCTGTGTTCCACCCCCCTGGTGCAACCACACAACCCCCTGACCTCAGAACAGCTTTTCCTGGTTCAGCTACATGCTCCACTGACCAGGCTCTCTCACATAAACTAAACAGTGTTGCGATTTTTAGCAGCCACACACACAAACACCATCTTTTGGTGCAGCTACATGCCTTACTGCCCAAGCCCTGCTTTTTACATACAAACACCAGCTTTTGGAGAAGCTGCATGCCCACCCCCCTGGTGCAACTATGCGCCCCATTGCCCTAGCCCCATCCATGTTAATGTGCACTCAAACCAGGGTTAGTTTGACACACATACACACTCAAAACACCATCAATTTTTGTGCTCTGGGTATCCCATTCTCATTGCCAAGAATGTTACAGGTTCGGGAGGATGCCCATGCACAAAAAACTCAAGAAGCACTCAGAATTGCAAAGCAAATTAATTTTTTTAGTTGCATTAGCAATTAATACATACTGACCCTGGATTCTGGGGAAGTGGCCAAGCAGGAGAAGGAGATGGAGCACAGCTTCCGAGCGGGACGGGTAGCGAGGCAGTGCACTTCCAGGGCATCCCCTGGATGAAACCAGCATACATCTTGTCTTCCTCTCCCCTCCAACCCAGGACCACACCTTATATCTCTTCCTCAGCAGTGGCCAGGTTCAGCATCATCTCACACGGAGCCAGTGCGTGAGATGAGGTCATAACAGTCTATGATAACACCTCCATGTCAACAACAGCTTTATTGTGTATTATTTTCCTTTCACAGGTTGAATCCCACCAGGTGACTGATACATAGTTTAATTTCTGAAGGTTAAATTCCTACCTAACAATAAGGTCTTCTTCCACATTATCATGTTTAAAAATAAGATCTTCTACATTATCTTGTTGATGTGCACAACAGCAGACCAAATATGTGAGGTCTTAGACATAGCTTTGGTCCTTGACACACTGCCATCTGTAGCTCCTGTTTTTCACGTGTTTAGAAAGATGCAAAAGAACTTTCAAGGAAAGGCATTGTCGGAGACTGAAATGTTATAATTTATCATCTTCATGAAATACTTTGGCCTATAATAACGAAACTGTACAAAAGCTGCAGAGAAAACACTGAATGGGGCCCTGGACCACTTATTGATGGAGGTCAGATAAAGTAACTTGAGTCTGGACTGGGGGAGAATACATTCACAGAGGGATCAAGCTTAGCACCTTCAGGGTGGAGACCATGGCCCTGGAGCTATCAGCTGACAGGCTTGCACAGACCCTCAAAGCAAAGGGTGGGAGGAAGAGAGGTTTTGTGTGTAGTGAAAAAGCCTCTGATCCGAGGCAGTAAATGCCCATCATCCACTGTGCAGACCGGCCCAGCTGCAGGGGCTCCTTCACTCTGGGAAAAGCCACATTCACGTGAAGCAGAGGGAGTATCACTGCTCATCAAAGGCCACCCCCAAAAGGGTCCCCAGACCCTGCACCAGACCACTGCAACGTGATGCAACAGATCCACAGTGTTGCAGGGGACAGTGTCAAACTGTCCCAGGGGAGGCATGTGGGCATTCCTGTAGCAGTATGCTTTTTAGATGGTGGAGCTGCTACCTATATCCCAATAAGCATCTCCTGTGGAAAAGCCACCTGGGGAGAATTTAGGCAAAGCAGTCAAGCTCACACATCCACACACACCACGGCTAGCTCAGCAGAGGCAAGAAGGACCTTTGTTGAATCAGTTCTAGCAGGGTTTATTCCAGGCACTGAAGGGAGATCAGGAACAAAGACCTGGCCATGTGGTTTGCACAGGCCTAAACAGGAGTCAGGGACCAATGGTCTGAGGGCATGGGGGCAGTACAAGGGGCAGGGCAAAGGTCAATGGCCTGTAGGGAAAGCAGGGCCACCCACCCGGGGTGCCACCACCAATAAGGAAACAGAAAAGGGAGAAACCACTACAATTAGGGAGATATGGGGAAAGCAAACTGGGGAGGATCACAGTGTTGCAAGGCACCATCGGGGAGATCCTCCCTTTCAGCCTAGGCAGGGAAGACTCTATGGTCAATCCTTCCAAGGCGGTACCCTGGGAATTCCCCCAAGAGGACCGAGGAATTCCCCACATTCCCACCTGGCCCAAATGTATATTAACCCATTGGATTCTCTAGTTTTCTGTGCAGGGTGGCAGGGGACCCTCACCACCAAGAAGACCAGACAGAGGGGAGCAACAACAAGTCATTGGGACTCTTGGAAGGGTGATATGTTTCAACTTAGCCCCTATCACTCTCTCCTTGTCCCCTCACCCACACATACCTCTTTTTCTATTTCTTTCTTTCCTTCTCTTTTTTTTTGCGTCTTTTACTATTAAATAAAATATATCAATTTTTTTGACACCAACATTTAACCTCATGTTACAGTTTGACATTGTTCAAATGCCAAGCACCTACAAGAATTGTTCGCTTTACCTTCTTCTGCAACAGTTGGGCAGAGGAGAGGGAAAAAAAGAATTAACAAAGTGTCTGTGAATTGAGATAAAGACTGGGAGAAAAACACTTAATGGGCAAAACAGGGTTCAAACTTAAAGGTATAAAGTAAATTTATTATTAACATAGTCAGAGGAGGATACTGANCCTTCCAAGGCGGTACCCTGGGAATTCCCCCAAGAGGACCGAGGAATTCCCCACATTCCCACCTGGCCCAAATGTATATTAACCCATTGGATTCTCTACTTTTCTGTGCAGGGTGGCAGGGGACCCTCACCACCAAGAAGACCAGACAGAGGGGAGCAACAACAAGTCATTGGGACTCTTGGAAGGGTGATATGTTTCAACTTAGCCCCTGTCACTCTCTCCTTGTCCCCTCACCCACACATACCTCTTTTTCTATTTCTTTCTTTCCTTCTCTTTTTTTTTGCGTCTTTTACTATTAAATAAAATATATCAATTTTTTTGACACCAACATTTAACCTCATGTTACAGTTTGACATTGTTCAAATGCCAAGCACCTACAAGAATTGTTCGCTTTACCTTCTTCTGCAACAGTTGGGCAGAGGAGAGGGAAAAAAAGAATTAACAAAGTGTCTGTGAATTGAGATAAAGACTGGGAGAAAAACACTTAATGGGCAAAACAGGGTTCAAACTTAAAGGTATAAAGTAAATTTATTATTAACATAGTCAGAGGAGGATAATGAGAAGTAAAATAAGCCTTTAAAACACCTTCACCCCCACCCCCACCCCTCCCTCACACTGACAGCACAGGGAAACAGGGCATGGGGTTTTGGTCAGTTCATCACTTAAGATCTTCTGTTTGTTCAGGGAGAGGAGTCTTTTCTCTGCTATGCTGTGGGTCCCTCCCACAGACAGTCTTCTAAAAACTGCTGTGGTGTGGGTCATTTGTCCACCAGGTGCAGTCCTCTAAGGACAGGCTGCCCTAGTTTGGAAGCAGCAGCCCTCTCTATCTCTGGAAGCAGGGGCCCTCTCTTTTTTCAGGTCTCTCACTAGATCACAGCTTTCTCTGGTATCCACTTGCTCCAGCGTGACCACTTTCCTCATGGCCTGTGAATGGATCTCTGCCTCCCCCATGGACTTAATGCATTACAAGGGGACAGTTTGTTTCATTACAGTCCTCACTGTGGCTTGCAGAAGAATCTCGGTTCTGATGCTTTGAGCACTTCCTCCCATACCTTTTTTCCCACTGACCGTGGTGCTGCCAAGTTTTCCTTCACATTTCTTCGCTTCCTCCTCTTCTCTGACTAGAAGAAAAACTGCTGTTCATAGGTACCACTGTCAACAAGTTCTACTAATTCAAAGATTCTTGCAAGATTTCGCAGCACCAAGAAGTTGATTTTGTCTAGGTTCCGTATTGGGGAATCATTTGTCATGCTTCTGCTGTTGGCCGTGCCGCCCACCACCATCGCGCAGGCAGTGGCAGCTGCTGTGGCACGGGCGCTGTTTAACACCTCTCTTCATGTGGAGTGCTGGGAAGGGGAAGCTGTCCCCACCACCCCTGTCCTTTCACCTGCTGTGTGGTTGGTGAGGGGCGGCCAGGCAGGCAGGGCTCACCCTGGGCCACACTGAGATGGTGGTCGCCATGCCAACATATCGCCGCAGGCCGCGGCGCCCATGGCGGCAGTGGCACCTCCCCACCCCTGGGGAAAAACGGTGTGTGCACCGTTTTGATTTTCTTCTTAAATATGTCATCACAGAGGTGTTACCAACCTCTCTAACTGGGTCAGCAACATGTCCATCTTCAGAGCCATCAGAGATTGGCTCCGTTGGACATGGTTTTTCAGCAAAGCCACCCCTGCGGCCCTCCCCTGCTTCCAAAAATCAAGGCATGTCAAATAAACATACCTGATTTGGTTTAAATCATGTTTTTTGGGTATATGTCGAACATTTCTGGGTTTGATCCATTTTACTCACAGCGGCTTAGTTTTCTTTGCTCTTCTGTGTTTAAACCGATTCATAACAGGCATACTTGTTTGAAGAGGGAACAGGAAAATCTGTCAGACAAGGGGTCTCTGGGGAGTTATGTCTCTGCTCCTGCTGTGCCTCGTTAAATGACTGAGAGCTCAGCAGTAACGAGTGCTAACAGTTCTTGGCTTAAACTGCTGGAAAGAAGATTGCATCACATTCAAAATGTAGATCAGTAAGAAAAAGATGGTATTTGAGATTGATACAATTTACAGAAGCCCCCTGGATGTACAAGTCAAGATGAATGCTCGTGTGACAGCCCAGCGGCTGGAGGTTGCTCGAGGCTGAGTGCTGCCCTGTGCTGTCCTCTCCCCAGCACCCTTGGAAACACCTGGAATCCCCCCGGCACATCCAATCCTAGTAATCTCTGTTTGTCTCTAAAGGAGAACTGCAAGGGTAGAGACATGATGTGTTGGCACTCAGGAACGATTACAAGAGGGACTAGGGATGCAGAGAACGACTAAGAGCTTGTTTATTACTGTGCACTCAGCCAAATCAGTTGAATTGTTGCTTATTAGTATCTATTACCCTGTCCTCAACTGAACATTAAACTAAAATAAAACCATCTAAGCCAATTATTTGCCCCAGTTTAAGTAAGAAATAAAACCATCAGATGATAATTTAACTCGTAAAATTTTAAATGTTTACTGTAGGGCTGAAAAATGAGATTGCTTGGACACCAGAAAGCATAGACAGCACAGAGTTTCTATCATCACTCTCAAGATGCAACGATACATGTAACAATGGTGAGTCACTGCATATCAGGCTATCTCACAAGATGAAAACAAAGTTTGAATTTGCTTTTGGTCAAAAGCCTCCTATGATATTTGGTGGTTCACTTTACATCAGAGAACGCTTGATCCCATGCATAACATGGGCCAGAAGGGATGACATGTTATCAAAAACGTCGCACTTGGAGGGGCCTTCCTTGGGGAGTTCGGTCCCTCATCCTTCAGCAGCAGTGGTTGCCATGATCACTTTCTAGAAGCCTTCCAGAACTGTCTTCTGCACCCCAAGAAAACGCCAGAAAGCCACTTCCCCTCGCTGCGCGGGTGTGCGAAAGGATGAGCAGCCCCCAGAACAGGCTGGAAGCGAGGCTGCTTTGATCTCAGGAACAAAGTCACGTCAGTGCCGTGTATGTGACTCCGCACCAGGTAGCGGCTCGGCCAACGCTGCCTCCTTCACCACACTCCCAGGGGCTGCAATCTGGTTATTACCAGGCGGGGCGAAGCAGCTTCGGCAGCAGGGCAAGCCCTGTGCCTGTGCCTGTGCCTGTGCCTGGCTTTCTCCCCCCTCTTCCGCTCCGCCGCCTGCGCTATTCCGTATTTCTTTCCCTTTATAGGAAAAGTATGCGCAGGTCCGGGGGGGCTGCCCTGAGTCACCGAGGCCTGCGGTGCCCGCCCACGCCCAAGGGGCCGCGGCCGCTGCCGGGGCGGGGTCAGCGCTGCCCGCCGGGGCCGTACCGGCGTGGTCGAAGCTCCCGTCCCGCCCGGAGCCCCTCAGTCGCAGCGCAGGGCTCGCCGCCATGACGGGCAGGTGAGGCCGGGCACACGGGAGCCGGGCGGGGAGCTGGGCCGTGCCAGCCTTCACGGTCGGGAGCTGCTCCTTCTAGCCCCGGGCAACGCCATGTGGGGCCGGGTGGGAAGGGCCAGGGGGAGAACGCTTTGCTGCTGTGAGGCTTGCGCGGAGCGGGGCACGCTCCGGCCGGGCGTGCAGGCGCGGGGCTGCTCCGCTGTGCCTGAACCCTGCTCGGGGACACGGCGGAGGGCAGAGCGGAGGCAGAGCTGGGCGGGAGCAGCTGTAGCTGTGAGCTGTGCTTGTGCAGCAGCCGCGTGGCGTGACCCGGGCTGGCAGCCTGCGCCCGGGGTGCCCCGCACCGCTGCCCCGGCAGGGCCCTGCTCGCTGATGTACACGCAGCCCGTCTACCCACAGATTGGCTCTCCTCTTCCTCCAGCTGGCCTTGGAGTTAACATGGTCCAGGAGCTATTTAAATCTGGAGCTTGCTTCTCCTCTCATGCTATCTGACAGTGGGGAACGCAGTGAAGCACCTTAATTGACAGCTGTAAATGAGAAGAGGGGCGGGGAAGGCATTTCCTGGCATTTGGGGAGGGTTTGCACAAGTGCTTTAATGTCACTTTTTTTCTCCCATCTGTAAAATAAAGCCCAGACATTATAAGCAATTCATGAAAGTAAGCTTGCTTTTGTGAAATGTCTTGGAGATGAGAAGCATGAAGAAGTAATACTACAGTTAGCAGGTTGTTCTTTTCAGGATACTTATCCTCATGAGCCCTACTATCTTACTGTAGTTCTGAAGCACTGTTCTTCATGATTGGGAATACTGATATGGATTCAAAGCACTTTGTGCATAAGTATTCGCTTTTCTTTTGTGTCAAGTCTTGATGTTTGTGTTATGCAACTTTTTCATATTTCTCAAATCGGATCCTGATTAGTGGGTTGTTGGGTGTGAGAACCTGCTGAATAATTGTGTATGCTCATCTATGATTTGGGAATGTATTATTTTTGGCCTCTGATGACAAATTGATGCTTTTGGGTGATTATACATGCTCAAAACTCTTCTGGGTTTTGCCTCATGTCTTTAGTGGTCTGTTTTTTATTTTTCTGACATGTGAACCAGGTGTGTATTTACAAGTTTAAATTAATTTTCTTACAGCTAGAGGAAGGCAGTGTTGTTAAAATGAGCAGGCCTTGGCTTTAGCTTGTGAAAAGTGAATAGAGGTGTTATTTAGTGTTTTCAGAAATGTTTGTCCTGGGAAGTTTCCCGACTGTGTGCGTTTCTAAAGTTGTGTCTGCTGTTCCCAGGACAGGACAATTAACTGTTCTATCCAAGTTGTTTGTCACAGCTGTTACTCAGCTGGCTGTTTCGTTGTTAATAGTACCATCCATTTAGGGTAGTGGTTTCCCAGCAAAGCTTTACAGTGTCTGTGTAAGGTTGCACTGCTCAGCGCCTTGCCTGGCCGATGCCATTGACAAGCATTGTGTTCATTGTGGTTTTTCAGGCTGGGACAAACTCCTATGGCATTGCAAAGAATTCAGCACTGGGAATATTCCTCCTTAGATCCAGCTACAGGTCACTTTGCTGAGTGATAACCAGATATTGTTCCGTGTTTGTTATCTGGTAGTTCTTCAAGTCTGCTGACATTACATAGTCAGATGTTCTCCAGCTTTTGGGACATGGGATTTTCAGGGTTCTGGGAGGAGATGAACTGCTCCACAGCTGGAGCATCCCCACAATATCCATCAGTGGAAAATTTCCTGCGTCAGGAACAGGACATAAATATGCTTTTGATCTTGAAACTGTTGACACAGGGAATGATTGTGTTGCTTAACAGTGTTCTAAAGTGAAGAAGACTGGAAAACATGAGGTGCTGAAACAATATTCTTTTTCACTTCACCTTTCTTATAAAGTAGAAATATGAAGTGACTCTCTTCTAGGTACTCTGATTACAGGTGCATTATTGGTATTAAAATACATGAAAAAGAACTCCCTTTTCATTGTGTTCTGTCTCATTTGGCTGCAGAGGGCATCTTCTGAATTTAAATAACTGTGATGATTTGATTTACTGATTTTTGGCATTAGAGAAAAATATAAGTCCAGGAAAAAGAAGTGCACATCCTTCTTTTTGTGTACTCACAGTAAAAAATAACTAAAATTGGTAACTAGGTGGCTATCTAGCAAATGAAGTGCAAATCTTACACGTATCACTAGTTACATTTTTACAGTGTGACGATTGTGTTTTGCTAGAGAAAACTGTTAGTTAGATAATTTGATTTCAGAAATAGTATTTGTGACTGCCAGGTCAGGGCTGGGCTATTAGGAAAATAGAGGAGGAGAACTGCTTCCCTGACCTGCTGGTCACACTCTTTAGTTTTATGAGGTTACATGTTGTTTTAACTACATTTAAAAACAAATTCTGTGTAAGAGGTAGTGTGTTAGATGTAAAAACAGTATGCTTCTAAGCAGTCTTTCTGTGATTGTTGATGTTGATAAATACAGTTGGTGTGATTTTTGGAGCATTTGGAAGTTAACTGTAGTACTTCCTTACCAATAAATAAGGGAAGACTGCTTCTAGAATTGTATTTAGCCCATCTGTTAATTTTGACTTTTGCCTTTTTGAGGATTGTTGGAGTTTGGGGTGGGGTTGATTATTTTTGTTTGGTTAGCTGGATTTTGTTGTTTTATTTTTCTTTGTCTTCGTGATGGGCTTATTCCTAAGAAAGAGAATCTGTGACTGACTAGTGAGAAAAACGTTGTCAAATGCCCAAAGTAGAAACTAAACCAGAATGGAAGAGAGTTTCCTTTAAGACTTTGCTGCTGTGGTGTTGATTAGAAAACCCAAAGGTGAAAAATGACAGGGGTGTTTTGTGTTGCCTTTAAATTAACCTGATACAGAGCCCAAGAAAAAAATATTTCCCGAGCGCACGTTTCAGGGCATAATTATCTTCCTAAGACATTTTTGTTACCACTATATTTGGCCGAATTGGGATCTGGATACGCCTATGTACTTCCTGTAGTCAACAAAAGAAGAGCAGCTGCATTTCCAGATATGCTTATTGATTGTTCCTAATCCAGTGAAGGTAAGAAATGACAGTATATTATTTTTAATTAGGCTAGCTGGTTAGATGCTTTTTTAATTCAGCAGAGAGCTGCTGCTGCTGTACATGAAGCAGTTACAAGTAAAATGGTTTGAAAGAGAGGGGTGTATAAAGGACAATATTATGAAAGGTTCATGGTGCTGAGTAGACATTAAATAAGAGATATCTCTCTGAGTTAGAAGCAGCCATTTCTGCTCTTCTGGGTTGAAAATGTGGTTTTAATCTTAATGTTCCGATCTAAATTTGCTCTTTGTTGCTCTCTGGATAGGAGGGTCCTTAGTCTGTTCTGGGGCCATAGAGTTGCTTCTCTGAGGAAGAACCTGAAAATGCCTGAAAGAAGTCTGGCTGCTTTCTTCTCTGCTTTGGCCCAGAAAGTAACCACCTGTAAGAGCTTGGCATCAACCTTGTCTCTTAAAAGCAATCTGTCAAGAGGGAAAGAAAAAACAAACCCGTGCATTTTCACTCTCTTATGTGCAAGGTGGCAAGGGAGGAGTGAGTGAGCTTGTGTTGAGGGATGGGAAGACAGGATGTTTGCTGTTGTGATTTGGGTTTTTTTTTTCTTTAATCCCCTCATCTTCCCTTTTGAAGAAGACAGTCATAGTTTCCAAGGAAGAGTGATTATTTGAAAACCAGTAGAATCATATCATATGAATCGGGTAAAAGCTTAAATGTTTGAGAGAGGAGTGTTTTTGTCAGGTTTCTTAAGGATAAGGGAGATTAATGTTGTGATGATTTAATATTTTGCTTTGTGCTAGAAGTAAAAAGGTGATTTAATCCTACATTTTAAAAATGGTTTATTGCTCTAAAATTTCAAAACTCAGCAAAGACACCTAGTATGGAGCACATTTTTCTTTATTCTATTTATATTCTAAAATAGAAATGGGTAAACTACACTCACAGTCTGAAGGAAATGGTAGTGGCAGATTGCTGTGAGGTCAGGAGCTGAAATTCTCAAGGAAATGAGGGGTGCATTGTAGATGTAAAGGTCGCTGATTTGTGATTTTAAAAGGATGTTCTTTATTCATGCCTGTTCTACTGGGCCCCAGTAAACCCTCGTTTTTCTTGAAGTGTCAAAAAGGATTCCTGCTCTTTAAGATTCATTTAGAACTCATGAAGTCATCAGTACTCTCATTTTTTTTCCTCTGTAGCTTGCCAAGCTCTATTTTGTGCTCATGCTACAAAAATCCCTCCCCTTCCCTCCCCTTCCCTCCCCTTTTACAATTTACTAAAAAATAATTTGTTAGTAATGACTCTTAAAATATTTTTCATGTAATGCTTGAAGGCTAGAGAGGTCTGGAGACTGGAATGCCAAGTATGTTCTTCCTCCCTGCTTCCTGACCCTCTGCTGTGTGTGACCGAGTCTGGAGAGCAGAAGTCTTTGCAGGCTTGTTCCTTGGGATATGCTTTGTCCAAGTGGAAGGAACAACTCTGTTGTTTACAGTGTCCTTAGGACATGGTGTGGTACAGCAGCCTGCAGGAAAGCACATGGAGATGCCAGGGTCAGATATTTATCTGCAGTAAATTATAGTATTTGGTATTGAGAGCTCTAGTAATCTGCTTTGCCTTTCTGCATTTCTCTGTGCTTTGATCAGAAAGCTTTCTTGATTTAAGTGGCTTAATGAAGTGAAGACTGAGGATTTTTTTTCTTACCTCACTCGTGACATTTATACAGATACATTATGCAAGGCTAGGATATAACGAGGTGCTGATGTAGCCCCTAGTGTGCTGCATTAAATAGATAATTACTAGTGGAATACAGGAAAGAGGTTGCCAGATCTCTAGGAATATGGCAGACTGGCAGACAGGTTGTAAGAAGCAGTGCTTGATCGGGTGTCTGTGCATCCTGCTTTAGCTCTTCTAAATGTAAACGCAACTCCCCAAAGGAAGGTGACTCACTGAGTATCGGTGCTGCTGGTGTTGCTCCAGTTGTGTCCCTGCATTCCCCTGCAGAGGGGCCTTGGGTGCCATGGCCGGCCTGAGGCTCCAGGGGCTGGCAGCCTCCAAGCTTTATCAGCGCCGGCAGGATCGCCTGAGCGGCACAGGGTCACTGCTGAGCAACAGGACAGACACGGCAGCTGGGATTCCTGGGTACGTCTCCAAGATGAAGGGAATGGCTTTGTTAAAGCGTTTTCCAGGATTTGATAGATTTTCGGTTCTGGTGGTGGGGCTCAGCAAAGTGAGAGTTGTTTGAACAGAGCCAGAGGGGGTGAGGTCTGTTTGTTTTCATTTCCAAGTAGATTAAGAAGGAAAGGACTTTCCTGATGAGAAAGCTTTCAGTTTTTAACAATAACAGGAAAGCAACAATGGAGAACCCTTCCCATTTTGAGCTCTGTGCTTGACTGTTCAGAACCAGCATTAGTGCCTGTGTTAGTTCTGCGTGGCCTGGTTTTTGGTGGTGGGGGGCCACAGAGGTGGCTTCTGCGAGAAGCTGGTAGCAGCTCCCACCCACCATGTCTGACAGAACCAATTTCTGATAACTCTGAAGATGGACATGGCCAAGGCTGGGCCAGTTAGAGCTATTGGTAATACCTCTGTGATAACATATTTAAGAAGAAAATAATAACAAAAGAGGCATGGTTTTTTCTAGCTAGAGAAGAGGAGGAGGTGAGAACATGTGAGGGAAACAACATGGACTGCAAGGTCAGTGGAGAAAGAGGGGGAGAAGGTGCTGAAAGTGCTGGAGCTGAGATTCATTCCTCAGCTGTGGTGAGGACCATGGTGAAGCAGCTGTGCCCCAGAGATCCACCTGCAGCCCATGGGGGAGGTGCCCACACTGGAGCAGATGGATGCCTGGAGGAAGCTGTGATCCAGTGGGAGACCTGGTAGAGAGAGGGGGCCCTGCTTCCAGGCTGGAGGAGGACTGCACCCTGTGGAAGAGTGACCCACACCACAGCAGTTTTGGGAGGACTGCTGCTTGTGAGATTGGAACCACTTTGGAGAAGTTCACGGAGAACTGTCTCCTGTGGGAAGGGACCCCACAGTGCAGCAGGGAATGACTCCTCTCCCTGAGCAGTGGGGGAAAACAAGCATGACAGACCGACCCAAACCTCCATGCTCTCTCCCTGCACTCTCGGTGGGAAGGAGGGAAGGGTTGGGGGAAAAAGGCGTTTGAAGGATGTATTTTACTTTTCATTATCCTCCTCTGACTTTTTTAGTAAGAAATTCACTTTGTACCTCTAAGAGGAGCCTGTTTTGCCCTTGGAGTGTTTTCTCCCAGTCTTAACTCATGAACCCTTTGTTTAAGGTTTTTTTTCCCTCTCCTCCGCCCAGCTCTGTAGCAGGGGAGGGCGAGTGAGTGACTGTTGTGGGTGCCTGGCATTTGGCCAGTGTCAAACCATGACAGTGCTAGTGGTGTTAATGGTGAGGCATTTGGGCACTGTGGGAGTAAAAAGTGGCGAAATGCAGTAATTGTTCCAAATGTTGATAAAATTCTACCATTCCTTGGGTTTTAGGGTTCAGTAGTCAATTCTTTACCTATACTGTTAATAGCAAGCTTGTTAATCCTAGATTTTGTAAATAACTCCAATCCAGCTTCAGAAACTGAAGCTTTCAAGTGTAGCTGCTTCATGAGAACATGTAAACCAGGGCTTCTTAAATCTGTCCAGACAATTCCATTGCTTGATATGATCATGACTTATTCCATGCTTCACATTAAACTTTTACTTCCGAATTTTCATTAGTTAATTTCGTGTAGGAGGTAAATTAACAGGAGTTAAATAAAAATTTCTTTGGGAGAACTGTGGCTGCAGCAGCAATATGGGATCTGAAGTCTGTGTCACTGGAGAGACCAGTGAGCATCCAGAAGTGATTTTCTAGCAGTCAGGAGTTCTGAATTGGAGACTTTTCGTAGCAGGAAGCAGGCCTGATGCTTACCTGGAAATGAGGGATTAGTTTGGCCTCTCAATATGAACTGTGCATCCCTCACTAAAACCCTCCTTTTCCTGCTCTTTTCCTTTTAGCCAATAGCTCTTAGTTGATAATTTTTTTATTTTTGCTACACAAAGCTGTGGGTGTGAATGTATGACAATTTAATGAGGAGGGGGGCTAACAAGGTAGTGGATGAAATGGTGATACCATTGGGTGGAGACAATGCTGTTCAGGAGAAGTGAGAAGCGTGGAAGAGACCTGAGAGAGGAAAGAAAAGCACTGAAAAAGCAGATGTACAGTTAAATTGAGTACATTTTTCACATCATAGTTCGTGAAGCAAAGTAAGCATAGAGCCAATATATTTTGGTTTTATTGAGCAGGTGACAGTGCTGAAAATTTTAATCCCTTTGAGATGTTTTTCTCCTGAATTATTGTATTTTATCCATGGGTTTTGAGCTAGTGATAATTTTTTCTTCTCCTTCCTGATGGGCCCTGATAGTTTGTGTCCTTTCTTCAGGCAAAGGAGAGTAATCCAACAGTAATGCTGCTGCTGATTGGTGATAATTGATGAATACGTGGGGAATGATTTCTGTTGTCAGTGCTGGTAAACAAACATCACATTTAAGCTCCTTTGAGATCATAGAAATGAAGTAGAGAAAGATTTAATGTGCATAAGGAGTTCTTGATCAAATAGACATTCTGGATTAAGTGGTGCATGCTTGATAATAAAAGAGTGGTTTTCCCGTGTAAGAGGAATAATTTATTTTAAATCTGTACATTTCTTTATGTTGTTGATACTTGCCTGGGCTGAGTGAACGCTGCTGTATGTCTTTTTAAGTAATTGGTCATGCTTTACTGGCAAGAAGTATGTCTTGGTATTGAGAGAGACTCCCAAGTATCCATGCAATAGGATTTCTTTCTGTGTGAGTACCAAGGGACTTTTGCTGCTGCTGCTGGACTCAGAGATCTGCCTGATTGCAGCTTCCTGCAGGTCAGCCATACAGACATTGTACTCTGGCCTCAGCTGCAATAGGTGCAATTTTTTATTTTAACCCCTTCAGTGTCTACTAATTGCAAATTGCTGTTGCTCATAGGCCCAAGGAGAGATTGTTTTTTCCATATTGTAACCATAAGTTGCATTTGTAGGTTTTTTTAATTTTGGTTATCCCTGTGTTCTAAATAAGAAAGAAAAATATTTATTTTTTATTAAGGAAGATATACTGAGAGAAACACTATTCATTTCTTATTTAGCCAGTGAAAAGATATTTAGCATGAACTGAAAATTCAATAGAAGCAGAAGGAGAAATGCTGAAAATGTTAAGCCATGCACATAGTTTAACAAATGCACAACAAATCATGCATAAAACAAATGGGAATTACTTTTTTCCAACATTTTATGACAAGTTTAATAACAACAACACTAAAGAAGTTAATTCAGTTTGGGAAGATTGTCCAGGTAAGTCAGTTGCAGCAAAGAGATTTTGGAATGATAAGGGTAGTTGGGGGCTGTTTTTCAGCACTAGTTGATGAACTGCCACCCTTCCTCTTTCTTTTGTCTTTGCATTAGTGATTATCTGTGAAATTAATCATGAAGTCTGGTATTGTCCCAGCAGGTTTCATTTGTGTCTTTGTCAACACTGAGGACTTTAAGCTACTAATTCTCAGCCGTGCTGTGGGGGTGGGAACCAGCCCCTCTCCTGAAGTACTCTCATTTTTATCTTGGCTCCTGACACCTGTGACACACACGAGTGGTGATAGCTCTTCCAGTTTTGACATTCCACTATCATACCTGTCTGTGAGTACATACTAGAAATATAATTATGTTGTGATATTTTCTGGATATACTGGCTCCTACTGGTGGACCAGAATGAGCAGAAAATACATTTTTAGGGTTCCCCAGCATAGGTTTTGATCTCTGCTGAGGTTTGCATAATGCCCTGGGTTCCTGTATCTCAAAGTATTGTCTTGCTTTCTTTGATAATAAGGTAATTTGTTAAAAATACAGCAGATAATGATGAAAGATGGGAAAAGCATTGTTTGAATGCTGATGTTTTTTGGGTTTGTGCAGGACAGGATAACTTCAGGATGCTGATCTCATCGTGTTTTAACAGCCTTTCCTGTCTTTGTGTCACCAGCTTATTGTTAAAACAGAGGAAGATTCTTTATTTTACTGAACAGCAAAAAATCAATGAGCAAGCAGAATGGAAGCAGCACTCTAAAACTTGGGGACTGTCCTTTGTGGGAAAGATTTAGGTGTAAATATCTGATGAGTGGCACAGCAAGTCAAACTTCTGGGGTTACTCCTGGTACTGCTACCAAAAGTATGGCTGTGGTGTTACCTTTCCTTTCCCCATGCTGCCAGCAGAAGTGCTTTTGCAGAAGTGTAGTAAACTGAATCATAAAATTGCTCTGAATTAGCATAGTGCTCCCTCTTCCTTCCAGCTTTGGTTAATTTTAACCTTGAGCTTGTTGAAAAAATGCTTGGTTTTGTATAAGCAAGAGGGCACACAGGGGTGTGTATCGGGGGAAACGAAAAAATTAGCAAGTGTTAAAGTAAAACCTTTGAATAAATGCAAAGTCTTTCTTTAGGGCAATGCTGAAGTGGCAGATTGTAGCTTGAGTGCAAAATAATAAAATGTCTTAAATGAAAACGGATGCAGAGTTATAAATGGAAAAAGAGCAAGGATGCAAAACTCTTGCTACGGATTGTCAAAGAGCCACAGCTGCTCTACAGGAGATACACTGGTCAGGAGCTGATGTGGTTCAGCTGACTCCTGGTAGTCTGATTCTTCCCACAGGTTTCAGTTGAGTTTTAGCTGAGGCAGAGAACCGAGTTATTTTTTTGTACTGGTTCTTTCATTTATGTTTTCCTGGACTAATAGTTTCTGTCATGTACATAATAAGTCACAGTCATTAGCTCATTTGCGTGGACATATCAGACTTTATCATGATCATCTTTTTTATGTGTGCCTTGGAGGAAATCTTGTCACCAGCAGCATCACAGGGCCTGTGTCATTATTATCTCTCTTGCCAAGACAGCCATGGGACTTGTGTGGTAATCTCTCCTGGCGTGTCTGGTGTGAAGTGTCACAGCTGCCCTGTGTTTCATGCAGGAGCGGGGCTGTGCAGGTTGCAGGCTTGAGTTGTTGTGAAATGCTGTTGTGGAAGTGGCCACTCTGGTCTAGCAGAGGGCACCCTGCATGTTGATATTGGCACTGCTGGGTCCCTCTGGAGAAAGAAAAAATAAGGAAAATTAGGATTTTTTAAAATATTGATTTCGTGTTTATAAAGATAAAAACCCAACAAACACAACATAAGATGGTGCTTTGCTGTTAGTGTCTAGCATGTAATACTTGGTGGTTTGTCTGTTTTTTTTCCCAAAGGAGATTTCTCACTTATGATGACATCAGTCTTTATTAATCTTGGCTGTTGCCTAGCTCAAGTCTTGGAATTTAGGAACTGAATTTTTCAACAGGGAAAAAGTACTTGAAGGGAAGATTATGTTTTGAAGTTCTGGTACAGATTTGTGTGGTGTAGCTGGAAGAGTGGTGACTGAAAACCAAGCCGGTTAGGTGTTGGCTTTGCTACAAACACTGATGTTTTTGTGCTGACCTATTCCCTTGGTACTGCATCAGGATAAAAAAATATTTCTTTAACCTGTGGTCTCTAGTTTATGAAATGACAGGATTTCCTCTTGTCCGTAACTCCAGCCCATATCTGTCTTTTTACATATCCTTTGTACTGCAAGAAAGGAACAAGTTTTAACAAATTTCTGCTAAATTGGTACTCCATTCTTGAAGCTATTCTGGTCTCTCTTGGTTTTTTGCCTCCCTTGGAATTGCAGCGGTAGAAAGAAAGTCTGTTTTTACCAAGGGGTCACCGTGGGTCACAGCCTGGGATGTTAGTGCAGCCTGCAAAGGGGAGACACTTGGCTCAGCTCAGCCAGCTGGAATGCAGGGCTGGTTGTGTTACCTCAGGAGTGTGCAGGTGCTCCCTGCTCAGTCCTGTTGTGCTCAGGGCACGAAGCCCTGGAATACAGACAGTGGCCTGTTTTTGAGGAGGATGTCTCTGAGTAGAGGAAAGAGAATCTGCTGCTCCTGGAAAAGCTTCTTGAATTACTGTTCTCCATGAAGAGATGTGGAAAGTAGCATGTTGGGTTGTTGAGTAACACTAACAGTGGAAAATCAGTTCATGGTAACTTTGAATCTAAAAAGAAAGAAAAAAGCCTTGTAAAGCAAGCTTTCATTTTATGCATACATTACCTACCTCAGGAAAATTACTATACAAGTGGTCAGATTTTTTTTCAACATGATGGCAGTTTTTATATTTCCACCTATAAAACTGCAGTCTTTCCAGTCATAGAATTCAAAAGGTGTCCAGAAGGCATAAAACAGTTTTTCTGTATCTAAAAGTGTGTGATAATAATGAGGTTTTATACTATTGGATGGTCTGGTCAAAAGAAAGATCACACTGCAACAAAAAACTGAGATGTAAATGGTAATTTTTCCCTCCTGGTTTGCACATGTGATATACATTTTCAAACCGCATTAACTTAGATTAGCATGATGGCAGGCATGAAATTTGGTGAAAGAGATTAGGGTGATTCCTTATTTTAGGGTGGATTGATGAAATGTTCTTTATGTGATTTGTAAGTGTGGCTTGGGGGGATTTTAGCCTCACATTCTGAGGAAACAAAGCTGAGGCATTGGCCAAGCCAGCTAGAGGGACTTCTCCCTGCCCATAGCTTTGTAACACTGACAGTTTGAACTAATTTGTCAGGAGGACAGGGGCCTGTAGAGGGGGAATTGCTTTGTTACCACTGACAGTGAAGGGGAGAGTGCAGTGGGATATCACAGTGCTTATTACACATCAGAAAATCCTCATCCTGAGGTGCACATCCTGAGACCAGAAGGCCAAAGAAGTCAGGATCATTGGGTTTGCTGCTCTCCAAACTGCTGGTTTGTGAAAAATTGTGGATATTTACTATGAGCTATTAGCAGGATGATGTAATGGGGTAAAATATTGGTGAAGTAGCCAAAAGTGTGCAATAGGTGCATCTGCTACATGACCTTGTCTGCCACATATGAGTTGTCAGAACCTTATTTCTAACTGAAGTCAGTGACTCACTGACTCATTGATCTTTTTTTTTTTTTTTCTTGTAAAAAGGAGTTCAAAGCAGCTGGAATGTTGTGTTTATAAACATTCTTACTGTTGTCTTTATTCCAGTAATATGTCTGATGCTCTGGCAAATGCAGTGTGTGAGCGCTGCCAGACGCGGTTCGATCCTGCAGAGAGGATTGTGAACAGCAATGGGGAGCTCTATCACGAGAACTGCTTTGTCTGTGCTCAGTGCTTTCGGCAGTTCCCAGAGGGGCTCTTTTATGAGGTGAGTTCTCAGACTGGTTGGAAGAGAAGAGAAGCAGCTGTGGTAAAATGCAAGGAATTCTCATCTTTCTTGCATGTTTAATTTCTTAGCCCTAAACATTTGTTGCCATATTTTTGAGGAGTTTCCAACTTAATTTCCCTTTTCTTCTTCTCACATATTCCTTCAGTAACAGCAAAGGTTGCTCTTTGGGTAAGATGCATTTCAAAAAGAAAATAAAAAGTGTTTTGGTGATCACCACAGGATCACAAAGTGGTTTGGGTTGGAAGGTTCCTTACAGATCATCATATTCCAAACCCTGCCCATGGATAGGGCTACTTTCCACTGGACCAGGTTGCTCAAGGTTGTCCAACCTGGCCTTAGTATTTCATTAGACATAAGTGAATTTTTGTCTTTGTTGTTAGACATATTGTACCAAACTGTTCCAGTTGGGCGCCTGAAATCAGTGAATCCATTTAAAAGCTAGGTTGAATTTTTTTTACAGAATATGCACAAGCACATATTTTGAATAACACATTACTTTGAACTTGTTATATTTTATTTTGACGTGAGTTTTAGCCTCATGTAAGTGGATGAGTAGTTCTGAACTGAACTAAGGCAAAAATGAAATTAAAGGCAGCTGTAGGAAAAGGATTGGGGTATTCAGGATTTTTGCTGTCTTGTAGCAGCATTGCTATTCATTTAGCTGTGCAAACTCACCATGAGGATGAAGCCATATGTGGATATTCCTTTAATGACAACCTTTAGGAGTTGAAAAACAGGTGTGTAGGGGGGCTAGAAGTGGAAAACTTGACTGACCTTGACTAAATGGTCATGTTAATGGAAAATCATGTTGAACCATCAAGACGTAAAAGTAATTCAGTTATTCATGAGGGCTCCTTCTCTCTCGTTTTGTTTGCAGTTTGAAGGTAGGAAGTACTGTGAGCATGACTTCCAGATGCTGTTTGCTCCTTGCTGCGGGGAATGTGGTAAGAAGTGGCAAATATCAACTGCAGGGCTGTGCAAACCTCACAGCATTGCTGTGACATCCAGCCTTGGGCTGGGGTTGTTGGGGTTGCTTTAAGGAATCAGGAGCTCTGGGTGGGAACAAAGTGTGACACCAGCAGTGATTTGGGGTTATCCTGATTTTGGGAATAATTGGGGTTTTTTCAAAGTTAGACTGTAATAGTAATTATGGAATTAAAGTGGAAAGAGTATGAAGGACAGTCGATTTTGTTAAGATTGTTTTCTGCATGCATCTCATGCTTTCCTTTTGCAGGTGAGTTCATTACTGGGCGTGTTATCAAGGCAATGAACAACAACTGGCACCCAGAATGTTTCCGCTGTGAGCTTTGTGATGTAACCCTTGCTGACCTGGGTTTTGTGAAGAATGCTGGCAGGTAAGATGGAGCAGGAGGTCAGAAAGTTTTATCAGTGTGTTATTGATACAGCTGTGAGATGCTGATGGTGGTCACTTAGTTTTACACTGAGAAGGAAAGGTTGAAAAGGTACAGAAGAAACTTTAGGAATAAACTGTTAGGTGGAAAGTTCTTCATCCAGTGATGAATGTAGAAACTCAGACATGTAGAAACTCAGATTTTAGTGGCTAGTGAATGGGTTCTGGAAAAGAAAGGGATTTCAGGCAGAAGGCTGGATAATAAGTGAGGAAAAGGGATTACGTGATCTCAGGCAGGCTGTTTATCAAGTAAGCTGCTGAGCAGGAAATCAAGATGTAGCAAAAGGCCAAAATAATAACAATGATTACAGCAAAGTCGTTTCAGCCTGTGATTCCACTGGTCTTCAAAAATCATTCATTTTAAATGCAGAAATATAGAAATGAATCCTAGAGATTGATTAATGCATTTAATTCAGAAATAAGAAATAAAAACACAAAAGGGAGCTTATACAAAAGCACACCATTATAAGAAAATAAAACAGTCCAGCAGTTAGCAGTGTTGCACAATTCAGAGTTAATTTTAGGCTTTCATATGTTATGAGCAAAGCCTTGTAGTTTCCTAGAGTTTATATTTTCACTAACTAAATGGTGAAGGAGGGAAGAAAAGATCATATACTTCTACCTGTCCAGCAGGGAGTCCTCTCAACTCCCTCTTCTTTTTCATACTGCATGCAACCTCTGTGCCTTAGTTTTTTGAGCTGGGCATAATTGATTTTCTTTTGGCATCTCATCTTGCTAGAATGGGCTGTTGGAATAGCACTTAGAGTGTTTTGGGGAAGCAGTCAAGATAAACACAGTTCAAGCAAGATGAAGTATGTTTAATTTTGTAATTTGTAGACCAAATCTAAAAGGGTAAGGAGCTTGTTCCCAAAAGCATAGCAGAGAGATAGGTGTGTGTGTCTACGTAATAATGTATTTCACCTGTCACATGATTTCCTGTATTATTTATCTCCAGAGCATTGAAGCAGTCTTCTAGTAAACATTATTGGAAACTCTTGTGTTTTGTTTTTCCCTTTTCACTGTATCTGGTGTACCCGTCTGCCTGTCACTTCTAGGCATGTTCTGCTGGATGCAATTTGTATCAGTGAGAATAGAGATAATCCCTATTCTATCTTTGTGAAGGAATAGTCTTGCTAGATAAGTCACAAAAACAACTGTAAACCATCTTAAAGCTAGGAATCTTTTGTGTCTTAATTCCTGTCCAGGCTGGGTTCATTGCTTCATTCTCGTCTTTTTTTTTTCTTGTCACCACTTAATACCGATTTTCTTTCTATTACATATAAACATTTTGAATTCAGAGACTTGAACAAGATGTGCAAATGTGGGGGTTTTTTCATCAGGTGGGTTTATCTCCAGAGTGGATCTCTACTGCTAGCACAACATGAAATTTTAAATAAGGCTGTATGCATTGTGCAGAGAAAGCACTGAGTGCTTTGGGAATTAAGTTCTTTGAAAAAAAAATGAATTCATGGGTCAATTTCCCTCATTGTCCCCTTCTCTATTCCTAAGTGCTCAACCCTCCATTTCATTTCTTGGAAATCAGTAGAACTGTCCTTCTGTTTGCAGTTTCAGCAATACAAACACATGTGTTCTCTCTGGTCAGAGGGATTTTTGTTAATGGCAGCCCCATAAAAACAGGCTGAGTTTGACTTTGGGTGGACTGTCTTGCTGCATATTTGTGCTCTCAGCTGGTTTTGGTGGAAGAGAGTATTCTTAAGACAAAGCACTGACACTGACAAGGGTCTTGTTCACAGTTCAGATTTAGCACTCAGTGAGCTTTCATTTGTCTTACCCTCATATGTTTGAGGCAACATTATGGTCTTTTTAATACAAAACAGATTGCACAAAGCCTCACGGAATTTCTCAGCTACAAAAAAATACATGACAGGGTCTAACGCCCCATTGAGGCTGGTGAGGCAGGAGGTGATGCGGTTGCTGAGGGCCAGGAGACGCTGTGTTTCACAGGAAGCCTTGGTCCTGTTGTAATGGAGAATATAAATGTAGCGATTGACATGGTAAGGTACAAAGCAAATCAGAAAGATCATCACCACCATGATGATCATTTTGACAGCCTTTTCCTTAAGGTGTTTCTCAACTCTGTTCCCACTCTTCAGGCTCTGGATGATGAGTAAGTAGCAAGTCACAGTAGTAACAAAGGGGAAGGTGAATGCCACTGCTAAGGACACGAGGGCATGACGTGAGGCCTTTTCTCTGTAGAGCTGCAGGCAGACAGTTGTGTTTTTCATGTGGACCGTCTGCACATTGAGCAGCAGAGGAGCCATTGCCACCCCAACGATGACCCACAGGAAGACACACGCCGCGTGGGCGTACCAGGACCTGCGGAGCTTGATGGACTTCACGGGGTGCACAATGGCCAGGAAACGGTCAACACTGATGCACATCAGGAAGTAGATGCTGGCATACATGTTGAGGTAGAAAAGGAAGCCGGTGAGTCTGCATGGGATCTCACCAAATGGCCAGTGGTTGCCAGAAAAATGGTACACCAGCCGGGTGGGAAGTACCAGCACAAAGGACAGGTCGGCCACAGCAAGATGCATTAGGAAAATGTTGGCAGGTGTGCCTGACTTTTGGTCCCGGATGAAAAGCCAAAGAGCCAGGGCATTGCCAGCAAATGCCAGGATGAAGTCCAGAAAGTAGAAAGTGGCAAAAATCATATTCTCAAGGTGTGTCTCTTTGCCACATTGCTCTGATGTTTCCAAAGCGAAATTTGATTGATTTGAGCAGTTGAAGAGCAGGCTTGGAGCTGCTGGCCCATTCATTTTTCCCCACAGTTCTGAAGAAATAAACTAAATGTGAAAGAATTAAGACACTATATTACAAAAGAGCCTGGGTTTGTGGAAAACAAACAAAACAAACAAAAACCCAACAAAAGACCCAAAAACCCACACATGAAAGTCAGCAGTGCCTCCTGTTTGCTAGTGTTTAGTACGGCAGATCAATCTGAATTTAAAATTATATATTAGATTTCTGAATACCCTCTGCTTAGCTGAGTTTACCGGAGCAGTAATTCCTGTGGAAGGAACACCAATGAAGAGCTGGCTACCTGGTGATGACATTTTCTCCAGCCTGTGCTGAGGTCAGTTGTATAACCAGGTAGTGAGATGCTTGTGTGTCTGGTTAAGAGGAGTGGGAGTGAGTTCTGGATATCTAAGTAGAAAGTATTTGCCATGTGTCAGTTTGAAAGCCTGATTCAGGACTGAAGAATTCATGAGGAGGTCAGCTTTTCTGAGCACAGGTATCTGTTGTAAGGTGATCTAGCTTAGAATATCTGTCTTGTTCTTAAAAGAGGTAAAAGTCAGGTCAAATATTGCTGTTACTAAAAAAATCCACAGGGTTCCTATATTTAGGGCAAATGCACCTAGTTCCAGTATAGGAGGAAACTTTTCGGATGGGTAGCAGCATCTCTTTAGACACCAAATTGACTTGGGGAAGATTTTAAATAATGCACGTGCTGTCAGTCACCTGTCAAAGTGTCATCCTTCCCTGCAGCTTTTATCTTCCACCATAGCTCTCTCTTTTCCCCCCCTCAAAAGCCTGAACTTCACTGTAGCTTGTCCAGGGCCTTTACAAAGTAGAAGTTTAGTAAAATTGACCTTAGCTTTGCCAGTCTCTGCAATGTCCTGAACAGCATCAACAAGAAGTGTGATGGGATTTTCTGAGCACCTACCCATGGCTTTTTATACATTGCTTTGTCTGTGGGTATAGGTGGTAGGGAAATGCAGGTGGTCTTAAATTCCAGCATTGTCCCTTATTAGTTGGAATCCTCAGAAGTGTTACAGTATGTGCAACACTACCTCCATTTTGGTCACCATTGCATTCTGTACAGACTGACCATTTCTCCATAATATTCAATACATCTTTAAATACATCCATTATGCTCTGTGTCCAGCTCCCCAACAGAACTCATTGTTCAGATGTCTAAAAATGTTGGGATCATGGAGAACGTGAAATGGGATTAAGGATAAACAAATACATTGGAAAATGTTAGAAAATTCCAAGGTAATTAGTATCTTCAGTTTGGCTGCTGTTACTTTCAGGTGAAGAGAAAACTGGAACAGCTGGAGATTAACATGGTGGATCATTTCTGTTTGGTTGACAGAAACAAAGTCAACAGCAGGGAGGCTGGATGAAATTCAGAAATTGGAAGTTCTTCCTATGGCCACAGAGGGCCCTTCTTACTTCATGGATTGCCTGGATGCCCTTCAGGATTTGAGTATTTATAGCAAGTTGCAATCTTGCCATTACTTGCAATTGCTTCTGCAAGGAAGACTGTACAGCCCTTTTTGTCCTTATCTGTAAAGATACTTGTGAAATTGTACTTTCACATACAAAAGGAAAATGCCCTACTGTGGGGTTTTTTTTTAATGTGAAGGTCACAAGTTTACAGAGGAGGCCACAATTTTTTGTTTATATTACTCATTTGTCCCTCACAAACTAAAACCTGCAAGTATTCTTGAACCCAAGAGTTTAAAGTTTGTGTGGGATAGTAACATTGATTCACATACTTGTCCTCCCTGGATGGAATTAGTTTAAATATATATTTTTCTGTTGCATACCAAAAGAGAAGCACATGACACTATGCCTTTTTACTGGCTGTTAATTTATGATGGTGCTTATCACCTCATTTTCTAGCTATTAAGCCTTTTTTTTCTTTTTTTTTTTTCTTTTTTTTTTGTCAGGCCCATAGTTTAATTATTCTTTTTGGCTGCAAAAGGTGTTAATCAGGTGATCTTTCTGTACACACCTGTCAGGGATAGGGTGGTCTTATGGCTAAACGTTGCTCTATCCATGGTTGTGATACCTGAGCAAGCAGGAAACACTGGCTTGGGAGCAGCAGAAAAAGCACAAACCAGGTTTGTCTGATGGAACAGACTGGGATGGCTCTTGTCTTATTGATAATGCTTGAAATCAGTTCCCAAATAAGGAGTAAGCAGATTTTTCCCTGTTTACAAGCTAATTATTAGGGGTTTAACAGCATGTTACACTGAACCAATTCTGTTTGAGTTGACTTACTAAGGCAGATCTTGGAAATTCAGATTCAGCTGCATGTCAGTGCCAGACTTAGAATAGGCAGGACTTCGAAGTTGAGAGTTTTATCCTCACTGATGACAGCATTGAGTCTGCTATGGATTTCTATACAGATGTACTTTTGGTGCAAAGTGCTGTGGCTTGGAGTAGAAAGGAGAATGTCAGAGCTATCTGGAAGCCCAGTATGTCAGTGTCAGGAAGAGAGAGGCTTAGAACTAATGATAAGAGTGAAATAGATTCAGTCTTTGCAAATGATGGCCTTCATAGAAGAGCTGCTGTTATCTAATTTACTTTTTAGAGCAAAGTGAAGGGAGATGTTTTTCATTGTCTGGTTAGAAGTTACAGAAAAGGGAAGTGCTCCTCTTTCTAATTTTGCTTATGTTTTAAGTTAAAAGGAAATTTTAATTACAGCTTTAATTTTTTTCTTTTGTAATTCTAATTATTGGGTGAAAATAGTGGTGTAGCACTTGAGTAGGTTCAGAAAAAAGCCAACATGTCACTAGAATTAATTGTTTGGCTTATTTTTAGGCTTTACATGTTTTCAACAAAATTCTACAGCTTTAGAAAAGTAATAATTCTCTGACAGTTTGTTCTCTAGAATGTGTTGAAAGCCCTTTGCAGTTATTTGCAATTCCACTCCTCCTTGGGTTTATCCTATAAATTTTAAATAAATGTGTTTAGTTTTTTTTATGCTTACAGACAAAGCACTGGAATTTCTATAAGCTGTGTAAATGCTGAGAGCAAACTAGAAACCTTCAGAAATGAACTAGAATGTATAGTCTGTGTTAAGCAGTATGGTGCAAGAGGCTTTCATTCCACAGACAGAAAACTCCTTTAGGAGTCTGGCTCATTATCCAATAATTTCTGCTTGGACTGCACTCTGGATGTTGTGTGAATATTTAGTGATTTATGTATTGCTAAATAGAGCACTGTTCTGGAATGAGCCATTATCCCAGGCCTCCCAGGGCTAATGGGGATGTCACTGCTCATTTGAAATACATGCATGCACACTGACCATATTTCATGCCCTGTTTCTCTTCTGCTCAGAAACAAGCAAGAGAACAATCCACAAGGCTGTCAGTATGGACATGAGGCAATCACTCTTTCAGCAGATGCTCTGTCTGTCATTAATGAAAGAACTAGCAGGAGAAATCTTTAGCTCATTGTACACAGTTACCTGGCTAGTTTGGAGCATTTGTTTGCCCACTGCAGTTAAACTGACCTATATGTTAGGGTTTTTGGTAGGTATCAGAAATACCTGTTCCTGCTCTCAGCTACAGCAGTTTCTGGTATGATTATACTGGTTTGTGCGTTTTTATGATTATGAGTTTAGTGTCTTGTCAAATGAGCGTCTCCTGTCTTGCACTCAAAGTACTCTTCATTAGAAATAGTCAGTTTCTGACTGAAGTAATTCTTCTGAAAATCACTCTCTGCTGAGCCTGTATTTCAGCTGAAATACTTGGTTTTTGTGAGTATCAAAGCAGTATCAGAGAGCACTAGACATACCATACAACTGGCACAAATGGATATACATTAGGTACAAAAGTTTGAAAACCTTGTTTGTTTTGAAGGAGTAAAGAAAGGTGAGGAAATTGTTCTTTGCAGTTCAGAAAATGCTGCCTATTCTTGGATTCAGACATTTCCATTCTATTCATCCACCTCAGTATGTGTTCTGCTCCTCATTGGCACCAGCTAAAACTAATGCCATTAGGAAAACTCCTAAAAAGAAAAAGCTCCTTAAGCCCCTGCTAACAAAAGTTGGTCTCTTACCTCTTTACAGTGCAGTCCTGTGGGTGGAGTATAGGGTCCTTTTGGGGAATATCTCAACGAACTCCTTCTGATGACAGCAAACCAGGTAGAAGCAGAGCAAACAAGATGATTCCAAGAGAGTGCAGAGTTGCTGGGTGCAGAGAGGGGAGCCCCTCTATATAGTGTCCTCCTCGCTCTGATAGCACATTATCAGCTCAGGCACACAACAGAGCAGGGGAGAGGACACCCCAGCACTGAGGAGCAGTCTTCATCCCAGCTGAGCTCTTGGCACTGGGGCTGCTGCTGGTATAGATATGAGTATCCTGCATGAATATTCCAGTGTTCATGGTGCTTACTGAAGGCTGCTACTGAACCCCCAGCTCTAAACACAGAATCCTTGGAATCCCCTGATTATTTTAGGAGGGTGGAGAGTTGCATTGTTTGGGGGAAATCTAGTATTAACAGACACAACAGGACATTTCAGAATGGGATAATTCCATAATGGTGTGGAGGGGGAGAGGGTGAGGGAGAGGGGAGGCTGCTATGGTAACAGCTTAGCCTGTCCAACACTTCCCTTTGCTTCCAATAGAAAGGGTCTGTGGGAGGGCAGAGGGTTTGTGAGTGGGGAGGGGGTTGATAATGGTTTATCAGTGCAAATGGCTGAAGGCATCTCATTCAGCTGAATGAGAGGGGTCTCTTTCAGGACTCTTGCTTCGGGGTCCCCATGTCCAGCCCTGTATAATTACTCTGCATTTGACAGTGCTGAATAAAACTGATGCCTTTATGCTGAGATGAGCACAGCTGCATGTTTCCTTATAATGGGGTGCTGTCTGCTTTTTCTGGACTCCGTCTGGGCAGACAGTACTTCCAGCCCTGGACAGAGGCACTTGTTGACAGAAAGGCTCAGATTTGGAGAGAATAATAATGATACTTAGCACTTAGACAGGCACCTGCCAGCTGAGAGTCATAAATGTTTGAGGCCTCACAACAACATGTGTTGTATTATTATCCCCATTTTACAGATCTAAGGGTAAGCAATTCATCAGGGCAGAAATTTGGAAGGGGCCCTGTGAAGAACCCACTGCTTAATCCATAAATCTGCCCTTTCCATTTGAACTTTTTCTTTTGCCTGATGTGTTGTGAGAATGACCTGTAAAATCTTTGTGTTTGACATAGTGATACAGGGAAAGGAATTAAGCAGCCTTGTTGATTTTGGGGCAAAGCAACCCACAGAAGTAATTCTCTGTCATTTTTGTTTCATCATAAATTCTTTCCAGCCCACAGCATTGCAGCTAGAGGGATAGGGAATAGGCAAGTAAACTGAACAGCTTCTCCTCAGAGTTCCTAAATATTGGGATAAAACTGGTGGCTTCCATCAGCCTTCACAAGTTTTTTTATGCCTTTGCCTGAGCTTTTATACCAGAAATTTGGGTTATCTACCTGTTTAGAAGTGTACTTATAATGTGTTCAAGAACCTGTGCTAGGAGTACAGCTGCTTTTATCACATAAAATTGCATAGTTGTTAATTTCCTTTAACTTAGGAGTAAAAGGAATTTGTAGGCAAGAAGAGATCTCTTGTTTGTCCTAGATATTGAAGACTAAGGAATCTAGCCATGGTAAAAGACATTCAATTAATGCACTTTGGTTTGATCCACTGTATTCCCTCTCCTTGGCTCTCTCCCAGTGCTGTAATGCCTCTGTATGGTTGGATCCATTAGTTATAGATAGAGGGTGTTGCCACCTTTCTTTGCCCAGCTATCAGAAAATATCTAGAGGGTTGGAAAGAATCCCTAGAAGAATGACTGGGTGATCCTCCTGATGGCATATAAATTGGTGAATGCTGGAGTAGTATTCTGAGGAAATACAACTGTGTGACTGCTCTATATTCATTTTCTTCTCTGTGCAACTGGTGTGAAACACTGGATACCAAACTGAATTATGTTTAGTCTGACCTCAGAAGACAGTTCTGTTACATAAAGTACGTCCTACAGTAGGTAGTATATGTTGTTTTAGGAGAGTTTTTTAATGTTTTCTTTCCTTTACTTTGTTCAACCAGGCACCTGTGCAGGCCATGCCACAACCGTGAAAAAGCTAAGGGACTGGGCAAGTACATCTGTCAGAAGTGCCACTTGATAATTGATGAGCAGCCTCTGATGTTTAGGAATGATTCCTACCATCCAGATCACTTCAACTGCACCCACTGTGGGTATGTTGTCATACTGTAAATTCTGACAAAAAAGGAGAGAGACAAACAGTTGAGTCAGCAGTGCAGTCCTTCCCAAGGACTTCACATTGTTGAGCAAACAGAAATTGTGTGAGGAGAAACTGAAATAAGTTTGGAAAAAATGACAGGAATTTTAGTTTTATTTTGTTAGAATATTCTCTTATTCTAACATTGGATAATGCTAGTTTATAATGAAAATGGAAATAGTTCCTCGGCATGGATTTATCTGAAAAGCTGTGTGCACATGACCATAGTAGAGCTTTCCAAAGATAGGAATTACCAGGCTGTCCAAAAGTTTCACTTTGAATTCCTGGACAGAAAAAAAAAAGATGGCTTGATGAGCTGTGTCAGTCTTGTGGCACTGTCCATTGCCGTGCTGATACCTGTCTGACCTGAATTAATTACCATGAAGGCATTTTAACTGGGCACAGTACTGCCCCAGAATTGGTAACACTGCAAGTAAATGTCTCAGTGCTGAGCACTGCTAGGGTGGTTCTTGCACCCATTCAAAGCTCTCCCATTCAAAGTTACCTTGAGTCTTAGCATGACACTGTAAGTGTCCATGTAAGTGCACCTCGTGTGTCTGTGAGAGTATCCAGCTGCAGACATGATGTTCCACATATGTTCTTGTCTGGCAAACTGAGAAAGCAGTTTTATGAAGATGAGTTGGCAATAACTGATTTCCCTAGTTAAACTTACTGACTGCATTTGTAGTGTCAATGTTGCCTAAGTTAAATTTCACGTTTTCCAAAACTTCCTCCTGGGCACTGAAGAGTTTCTCTTGGTGTTCTTACTTCAGGGGATGTTTGTGTTTGTGTTCCCAGGAAGGAGCTGACAGCCGAGGCCCGGGAGCTGAAGGGGGAGCTGTACTGCCTGCCCTGCCACGACAAGATGGGGATCCCCATCTGCGGAGCCTGCCGCCGGCCCATCGAGGGCCGCGTGGTCAACGCCCTGGGGAAGCAGTGGCATGTTGAGGTGAGGCCTCTCTGAATCTGAAACTTCCTTCAAGAGCTGGTTTGGAAGAGGGCTAGTGCTGTTTGCAAGCTGTAGACATGCAAGTGGTGTGTAATATATGAGTTCAGACAAAACCCAGTTGCTTATGTTTAGGATTGTTTTCGCCTTTTGTGAGTGAATGAGTTACAGCAAGGCCATAAGGGTTCCTAAGAAAGCTGTTTTCACGACTGTAATAACCTTAATATTCAAACTTTTCAAGATTCTTGCAGAATAGGATTCACTGAAAAGTATTTATGTAATAATAAACTTACGTATTTTGTATGATGTACTTAGATATATCCTCTCCCAGTTCAAGTTGCCAGGCACATAAGTGTTGGAATTCTTACTGAAAGCTGAGCAATTCTTGCTTTTTAAGCCTTTTCAGCTCATTGTTCCTATAAGTTTCAGCTGAGTCATCACAACTTGCTCTGAAGATTTTTAGTGATCTTTGTTCCACTCATTTATGCTTCTTAGGGCTTGACCTGAGAGAGATGCTGCTGCTCATTTGAGGGGTATTCATACCAACTATGTTTATGTTCCTGCTTCTCTTCCCTGAAACAAGCAAGATAATAGTCCACAAGTCTGTCAGGATAGACACAAGATGATTGCCCTTCCAGCAGGTCTTCCACCTATCTTTAATACAACTCTTAATTACTATAAATAGACTAAATATCTCCTCTTTTTTCTTTTTTGCTTCCATAACGATCTTTTTTGTCTGTGCTTCATTAAAGCATTAAGAGGTAACAGCTTAAAAGGGAAAGAGATAGATGTAGATTAGATACTGGGAAGAAATTCTTCCCTGTGAGGGTGGTGAGGCCTTGGGACAGGCTGCCCAGAGAAGCTGTGGCTGCCCCATCCCTGGAAGTGTCCAAGGCCAGGTTGGAATGAGATGAGCCTTAAGATCATTCCAACCCAAACTGTTCTGTGATCAAGTGTCTTGTACTGAGTTAGGATTTATTGCCATGTTTTTCCCTGGTGATGGGAAAGTTGTTTTGCCTGCCATGGAATTTTGATTTTTTTTCTTTTACAGCATTTTGTTTGTGCCAAATGTGAGAAGCCATTCTTGGGGCACCGACACTATGAAAAAAAAGGGCTGGCCTATTGTGAGACTCATTATAATCAGGTAAATTCAGCCATCTCTGCTGTGGGTACTTGTTGTGTCTGGCAAATGCTTTTTCATGTTTTATATATGCAAAGCTATGCAGATTTTGCAAATCTGAATTTGTAGAGTCAATGAAATATTAAGAAATTAGTCAGACTTAACAGAAAAATAATAGTTTTTCTTGGCAGAAAAGTGATGCTGAAAACAGAATAGACGTGTCTTGGGGACACTGATTTTAATTTGTGCCATTGACAGAAAATCACTGACCATGGGTTGAGGTTAAAATCCCAGTAATTTTACTTCTTATGTATTTGTGTGGGCTTCCTTGATAATTACTTGTTTCTGTGGGCCTGAGGCAGCTGTTTTGTTGTCTAAAACATAGAAAAATAGATCAATTAAAAAAAAGACAAAAGCCAATCAAACCTTGTTTTTTCGGTGTGATTTGACTGAACAACATTTTGGTTTGGCATTTTCTTCTGTCAGATAAATTACTCTCATAAGAGGTAGTAGTTCTATTAGTATCTGTATTTTAGCAGTAGTTCTATTTTGGTGTTTGAGCTGAGCATCAGGAGATGTTTGTCTACACTAAGCATAATACTCTACCCATCCTTTCTTCTCCAATTGCCACATATACAGGACTTTAAGATCCCATAACAGTACTAGAGTGTGAGGCATCAACAAAAAAGGTTTTGTAGTATTTACTGATGTGAGATCCAAAGGACCATAGACTATTTGGCAAGTGTATGAGAAGTTATTCAGAAGATTTAAATTGGTATATTTGGGGGCCACTGCTGTATCTGGGAATTCTTTGATTATTAGTATTTAATGTTCACACCAGCTGTGTAATTTGAGGACCATGAGTAGTCAGCAACGAGTTCCTATTCTTATTTCTTTTTCTGTGCAGCTCTTTGGAGACGTCTGCTACAACTGCAGCCACGTGATAGAGGGAGATGGTAAGATTTGTTCTCTCCTTGTTTTGGGTTGCTGTCCTTGTTTCATTTGTTAGTGCAGCTGTTGCAGTCCCACAGTTGCAAGACAACAGTGTTTGTTTTCACATCTGGCCTCATTTGAATTTGGGTATAAATCTGAATTCAAATAATCCGTCAGTTTCCTCTTACTGGTGCTTTTACTTTTGCAGTGGTATCAGCTCTTAACAAGGCCTGGTGTGTGAATTGCTTCTCCTGCTCCACCTGCAATGTCAAGCTCACACTGAAGTAAGTCAGTGTTTATATTTTGGACCACGGGGGACATTTGCTCCTAAGGCAGGGTATCAGCCTGGAGGAGCTATGAGCCAATATACCTTTCTGAAGGCCAATATACCTTTTCTCTGTGGGAGCAGGTGCTTGTAATTCTACTGATTTCAGCACTGAAAGGGAGCTGACACTCACCATCCTCTCTGATTTATTTTGCTTCATTAATCTGTTCTGTAAGGAGGTTGGGTAAGAGGGGGAGTCATTCAGCAGTACAGAGGGAAGGCTCTAAACTTGGAGGAACTGCTTGTCCTGAGCAACCTGCAGCCTCCATGTCTCCTTAACTGTGGTTGCTCCCCTCAATGACAATATTTGCTGTCACATAGATTATTTTGAGATAAAATACCATGCTATTTACCTCAAATATCTAGAAGAGGGACAGAAAAAAAAAGCAATCCTACATTTTTCCTTTCTCAAACCCTTATCCTACTCCGCTGGGTTGGCTCCACTGGCCATATGAAGGAGCTCTGATTCATCCCGAAGGGGACCTCTGAAGTGACACTTGCATTCTACAGTAACAAAATTATTATTCTAGACTGTTACATGCAAGTATGTAGTAAAATCTCGCTCCTTATTTACCTAGGGATACTAAAGACCTCAGTTCACTGATAAGTACCCTGTCTCTGTACTTGCATCACCAGATGAGGAAATGAGTTGTTTTATAAATGGAGTAGAACACTTGCAACAACACTGAGGTAGATGCATGGAGATTTGAATTAGTGAAGCTTATAGTTTGCAAATACCATTTTAATAACTGTTCTTTCTGTTAAAGGAATAAATTTGTGGAGTTTGACATGAAGCCTGTGTGCAAGAAGTGCTATGAGAAATTCCCTCTGGAGCTGAAGAAACGTCTGAAGAAGTTGTCAGAGCTGGCATCCAAGAAGATCCATCCTAAAGCTTTAGATTTAAACTCTGCTTAAACAGGTCTGTCAGTCTCCTGACTGCACTCTTAACGTAAGCTGCTGCTCACTGCAGCTGTTGATTACAGAAGCAATTGCTAAGAGGTGGAACCAAAGATAAATAGTAGCTTCCCCTGCTTCTGGTAATGTCTCTTGCAACTAGGCTGTATCTTTTCTCAAGCAATTGTCTATTAACACTGGCAGGAAGAGAAATATGATTTCTGCTTGAGCAGCACGCAGGCTGATTATTAATTTGCTACTAACGTTGCATTTTGCCTTTGAGGAGTTATACACAGTATTTCCTTCCTCAGTTGAACTGTACTACTCTTTCCACTCCTCTAGTCTAAGGAGTTTGGAAAACGTGGTTAAACATAGGGCTGGAAGAAATGTCAGATTTGCTCTTTTTCAATCAGAGTATCAGAATTTTTCTTCTTACTCTGGGTGAAGCAATTTTTAGGTTTTTTAATATCTAGGCAAGTAGTCTGAAAGTTGTCATTCTTCACTACATGCAAAAAGTTCTGGTCTTTCTTCAGATTCCTACAGAGAATATATGGGTGCCCTATCCCATCTCCCAGACCTTCTGGTTTGTAGGTTAACTGGACAAGCCCAGGAACCAATAGCTATGGCATCTACACTGCCCACTTAGGCCCAGTGTTAAGGCAGCTTAAGAAATTCCCTTTGCTGCTTCCATGTTCAGCACTAAGGAGATTTCAGCTGTCAAGGCCATGTGAGCCTCTTCAGAATAGTTGGGCTCTCCTTAAGGAGAAGGTGGCTATGGGAAACTAAAGATTTTATTAGAACTGACACTAATTTTCTCTGTTCTCTACTACTACATGGCTGGTAGAGTTTCTTCTAGTTAACACAAAGCTGTGTCCATTGGCATAGCTGATATTTATTGAGACAGTGTGACTGGAGCACTGGTTACTCTTCTGCATAAGGAAATTGAATAAATAATATGGTGCCAATTTAAGCACTTCAGTTTTCCCATTCTCACTTTATTTGCCAGCCAAGTATATGCTTGTTGGTCGTGCTCCAGAAAGCCCAATTACATGAAGGAGTTTCTAATGTTTACAGTTTGTAGCAAATGTGGTGTTATGCAGAAAAAAACCTCATTTTTCTTAAAATTTTTTACCCAAATAAGAGTCCCATTCATCTTTCTCTTTGAGACCTGAGTGTACTTAAGGAGAGGATCTCAGACATGATGCTAACATCTCAATCATATAGTCCTCTGTAATTTTGTCTGTCACTAGTGAGGTTTCTCTGGTCCTAATGCCCCTGCTACCACAGCCCAAGGTGCTAAGAAATTTACTGGTTTTGTATATTCTCAATACTTCTTTAGAGGCGAGTCATCAGCAGTGCTGTTCCTGAGCCTACCTGCACAATGTATGATCCCAGTCAGCTTCTGAGTCCCCTGGAGGTGACTCCCATACTTCCTTTTGCTGAGCTAAGATGAGCAGCCTGAAAATCGCTTTGCATGAGCAGTTGTCAGACTGTACCTGCCCTTTTGCAAGGCTGACAAGTACTGGAGGGCTACTGTCCTTTGCATGATTTAAATCTTAAAAAACGTGGCTGGTTTCGTTGGTCAGATGAACACAGCAGATGGGCCTAGACAGCACCCTGCACCACAGGTGAATTAGGTAGCAAGAAGTTAAAGCTTCCCCACTTCTTGTATGTGTGAGCAGCAGTTGGATTGGGGCAATAGTCTGCCTTAGAATTGTGTTATCATGCTTGCTGGATCAGTACTCATGGAACTGTACCAGTAATACCAAAGCAGTGGTGGGAAATGCTGGATAACTGATCAGAATCCCACACGTGAGACCCATCTCTTAGATCTTCACTGCCTTTGCTAACTTATTTCCTTCAGCTGCTTTGCTTTTTGTTGCTGTAAGTTACTGTAATCTTTTAATGGGGTTATTGTGTATCCACTCTAACAATGATGAGGGGATAGGCCTAATTTTAGCAGTAAACTCTTTCATCTTCTGACCAATTTGCACTGTAGATTCCAGTAATAGTAGCTGCTTGTGTCACTGCTTTAGGAGAGCATGTGGCTATTCACTGTTCTCTCACCAGCCTTAAAATGGTCTTTTAGTTAAGGGCACAAAGAACAGCATGTCTTTTGGTGCAGTAGTGTGGCCCTGCAAAGATCCCCATTTACAATCAAACCTGTTGTTTGGCATTTTGTCACAGCATAAAACTCTTGAAGTTCTGACCTAGGTGCAGCTCAGTATGTTATGCAGATTCCTCTCAGTATAAAACATTCTGGTTTGTTGCTGTAATCTCAGTCACAGGCCATGTTTCATGCTGAATCTGAGCAGCTGTGTGTCCCCAGCCTCCTGGCAAGTGGTGGAGGAACACACAGCCACACATTCCTGCTAAATATGGAAGGACTAAGTAACTAGCAGCCAGTAGGTAATATTCTTTCAGCAGCCATTCTCACATTCAGCAATGGAAAATGCATGTATGTGAAGGTGAAAGACATTAGTTCTTTGCTGCCAGTAAAGATTTAGTGTGTACTTTCACCTTGTCTCATGTTAGAAATTTGGCAGACCTAGAAAGCTTCAGAATTCAAAGGAGAGTCGATACCATTGTCTTTGATAAGTAGTTCAGTTCTCTAGGATTTGAATATGTCCTTATCTTCAGGACATCTCACTAAATTACTTGGTAAAAAAAAAATTGTAATTCCTAATTTCTCTCTATATATGGCTTAAAAAATGCAACTTCCCCTACTTCTGTCAGTCTACTTTTTAAAAACCAAGTAGAATATAGTGCAAACTCACAAGTTCTCCTTAGTGCCTTGGTAGGCTGACAGGTTGGGTTTTGTTTTCTTTCTAATAAATATAGTCAAAGTGTCAGTAAGAAATAAGCTGCGTGCTTTTTTTCCACTGCTATAAATAGACCTGCTGGCCAAATTCTTCCTAAGCATCACACCACTGGAGAGTAGAGATTTATATGAAGGTTGAACTTGCTCAGAAATCTACACTTAATAAAAGATGTTGTTTCATACTATACATTTATAGTTTACAGTCATATTTATACCTAATCAAAATCACTAACGCTCACTGAGTACACTTGAAAATGGTTTTACTTTTAGAAAGCATGGTATATGAAGCTTGTTTGTATTCAAAGGGTATGCTAATCACTTGCAGTCTTTATGACACTAATCCACACTCTAAGATTTGCATCCTGGTGTTTTTACAGCAGTCTGTGCAATGCTGGCAAATACTGGTCAGCCATTTGTACAGAGAATTCCTGATATGGCATGGTTGGTATTAGATGATATGACTGACACTCTTTGAGAAGTAATTTGATGGGGAAGGAAAGATTGCAGGCAAGCATGTAATAAATGTGGTTATACTAGCCTGTAAAGCACTGTTAAGTGCTGAGGATATTAGACTGAGAGAAGAATTAGCAGCTCCTACCTTGGCTCAGGCCGTGATGGGTTCTGCACTGTGTAGAGCTCTCACTTTATCACACATTGTTTGAGCTGTCTAATCAAAACATGATTGTAGATTGAAATGCTGTAATACTGTGCTTTTGTATATTCTTGTATTAAAGTTAACTGTAATACATTTTAAATCTTTACACAAAAAAAGGGAAAAAAATTGTATAGTGTACTGTTAATACCGTATTTTCAGTGCTTAGCCAGAGGCTGTTACACACTCCGAGGAACTCTGGGATTGCCAAAACCTGAGGCAGTGTTGTGGTGAATTCACATTTGGGACCTGTGTTGCTTCTGTGGTGCTGTGTTGGTTGATGAGGATGTGCAGAAAGGGGGTATCATCCTTTTAGTGGCTGTGTTGCAGAAATTGTGTTGTGTAATGAGCAGATGGGATACTATGCTCATTTATAGTATATAGTGGATATTGGTAGATTTAGGTTACATGGATCTGGAGCAAACATTCATTTTTCTTGGTTAAAAGAAGACACTGTGGTTGATTTTCTGCAGTCTTTATTTAAAAACCAGAAACAACAGTTTGGCTGCAAAATTTCTTTTTGTACAGGTGATATGTTGCACATTTCTCACTTATAGCTAGCTAGTTTCATCAGACACTGGGTGACAAAACCACGCTGGGTAATTAGACTCCAGTGTTTCCATTGCCAGCAATGGACATTACAGCAGGAGCATCTAGCTGCTTGCAAAAAGATCAGCTATTCTAACAGGTGTGGCACTTGTTTAGATGCACAAAGAGAGTGGGGCTCTTCCCTGCCACCCATATACAAAACTCCCACCAGCATTTGAATTTTGCACACACATGTCAGAGGAAACAAGAGAACCATTGTGCATCCATTGGCAAAGTTGCGAGATCAGGCAGAGCTGCTTTTCCAGCACTGCCAGACTGTGTCTCAAGGAACTTGGTGTAAATGCTTTAAGACATGTTGTGTTTCACTGGGAGCGAGGGAGGAGTACTTGTTCTGAGGGGAAAGCAGCTAAGCTTACTCCCACCATAGTCTATATCTGCTTTGCACACTTGGAGCAAACTCTGGGTCCTGTGGCACCAAAGCTGAGTTTCTACAAAGCTCTTAGAGATGAGCAAGTACTGAATCAAATTTTACCACTCAAACTGTCTGCTAAACAGGAAGCAGAAAAGATGAGGACAAATTAAAGCTATTATTCTTGTCTCGTGAAGGAATGTCTACATAACTCCAAACAGAACATTTTTGTAGAGCAGAAAAGTCTCTTCTCAACAGACCTCTGTTAAGACTGAGTTCTTCAATTCTGATTTGCACTGAATAGCTCATCTATATCTTGAAATAGGAACAACTAAACGTGATGGACCCAAACCCCAGACTCATTTCAGAGCTTACTAGAAACTGCACAGTAGAAAGCGGTTGTTAAGTTTCCAAGAGCATTATAGCATGTGGAAGAAAGAAGACTTTAATTTAAGCGAGGCCAGGTAAATCAGGGGACAGCCTGCAAGTTTAGCAGCATGCAGGAAGGACAGTTACATTCTGACAGTAATTGGCTGTCAGCCTACTGTAAGGTGCAGCATGTAACCTAGGGACCAGAGGATGAAACCACCATCTTACTTTTCAAAGTGGCCAGTTATCTACTACTAAAGGGCATCTCTCCACTCTTAAAATTGCCAGTAGGAGGAAAAATATTACATTACCTTTGTTTACAAAGACTCTAGGAGTTTGTGCATTTGGTAAGAGCATATACAATAAGGGGCATTTTCTTTCCAAAAGGAAGACAGCTCTTAATGTGTGTCTGCCTGAGTGGAGGAGATTCAGGCTATTAGAAGGGGCCTTCACAGGGTTTCTCCACTCCCACAGAACATAAAAGTCCGTCTAAACTTTCTCTAAATCCAATATCTGAATGGAATTCTCATACTACATCTAAGACAGAACTGTTACAGATATTTGAAAGCACATGCTCACTTGAGCTTCTCTTGAGCTTCTCTTGTAGCAGCATTTCAGCAGCTCAGTTCAGTGGGTGATGAAAAGATCAATCATCAAGATTAATATTTTATAAATGGCATGTCTTCTGGGATATGAAATTACAGTTTGGCACAAGCACAGGTCATGGGCTCTATTTCCACTCAGGCTGGGAGGTTCTTTTGCTTGTTTACAGCATTCATGAGCAGGCGTACGTAGGATGTTAACAGGTCATCCATTTTGTAACCCTGTCAGGAAAGAAAAAAGTCTTAAATCTTCCAGGGAACTCCAGAAGCAAAAATAACTATCATTTCCTCCCTTGTTTATCATCTTCTCAGGTTCTGCTTGCATGAACATCTTTTCCTTCAGTTTCTGCCACTGTTTTAGTTATAATTTATCCCTTCCTCCCTCTGCTTGTCACAGATTTCCAAAACTTTACAGAGCATAGCTCTACTGTCTCACTGGTATTCAGCATGTAGCTTGATGTGTACTTAAGATTCTTGTATTTAAGAATCCAAGTTTTTCTGTCAGAGTAGTTAGCCTTTAAATGTTATCTTTACAAACCTACTTTTAAATATTCAGTGATTATTCTCTGAGACTGTGAATAATCTGAAATCAATTGTTAGAAAGGTGATACCACTCCCTGGAAAATATATTAAGTCTTACAAGGGCAGCGTTACTACATAACTGGAGGCAGACATGCAAGACAAAAAGCCTCTTATGTAGCTTTGCAGTCTTAACTTCTCAGACGGATAGAATTTTGATGTATGCGAGGAATTCGGGAAATTACTATTTTTTCTTGTGTCCTGTGTCATGCATCTTTGCATCAGATAGCATTATGTATTAACCAGTTATAAATGGCAATTTTATTGACACAACAGTGATTGCTTTTTGTGTCTGCACTGGTATTTATCTCTTTTCGCACCATCTTTTGTAGCAATCGTGGTTAGAAAGGAAAAATTAGGATTTTGTTGTGTCTAAGTTGGCAAAATTCTTCTTACCAAAGATGTCTCACATAAGAGCCGGTTTCCTCGTACCAGATTCCCTATTGTCATGTGAAAATACGTGCTCCCACTGCTCCAGTTGGAGATTTTATTGAAGGGGTAGACTGTTAAAATATCCTGTAAGGGGAAACAAACTGATCTACAGAACATTTCTCAAATGAAAACAGGCTGTTACATAAGAAAACCTGTAGAGCCAGAGAATTCTTATTCTTTCCCACTTCATTTATGAAAATAGTAGATCAAGATAGTTCTTGCATCCAGATTAGTAATATACTGTATTTTCACCAAACAGGTAATTCTTAATCACATTAATGAGACTTCCTTTCATTATATATTGATCTTTGCCTTAGCACACTGCGATTAGATTTACAATAATCTAGAACTAGCTTTTAATTTCTTTCATCATTGAAAGCAAATAGTGATACTCCCTTTTCCTGAGAACTTGGTAAGACCAGCCTGTTGGCATTAGACTGCAGCTAAATGAGGCCATTCAGCCTGATCTTTTAGACAGCTGGGGCTTCCTGCAAAGCATTTTTCTGAAGCAGGTTCCTGGGTGGACTGCCCATCCATCTTACTGATCTTACCACCTTGCCAGGTCTATCATGATTGCCATGTCTTTTTTCAGAGATGTTCTATCCCTACTCCTTTCCAGTGTAGAAACTGCAAAGAAGTGATTTGAGGCAGTAACATTTTCTTCGGTTTCACACAGAAAATGAATGGAGAGTCTCTCTCCTCTCCTACAATTCCTGGGCAAGGTCCTGTCACTGTCCCTAAATTAGCAGGGTCCTTTCAGTCCTTCCTTAGATGGACCTGTGAGAAGCAGCTGTTACCTTTGTCTTCTGATGTATCAGTGAGACTCCTTGTTTGTTGATTGCAATCAGTACAATCTCTGGGAAATTGGGCTCCGAGGCTTGCTGCAAATGAGCAACACAGCAAGATAAGCAGAAATTTGAGCAATTATCTGTATCAGGGGCCTAGTGACCTTTAATAGTGTCCAGTACTTCTTGTTCTCTTTCCCAATACAACACTGAAACATTTTGGCCGTATATTGATGACTTGAGCAAATGCTACATGACAGCAGATTCAGGTCCATTATTTACTTTGCAGTCTGATAACAGGCTTAATGATTGATTGCTAACCATTTAAGAGCCTAGTGAGGGCAAATTAAAGGAAACACATGGGAAATTATTCCAGAATGAGAGGATTAGTACAGTTGTGTTCTGAGGGAAGAGTTGCCAAAGAGATAAGATTTGGCAGCATTTTCTTGTGGAGAGCAATGACAGGACAATTTAGCCCCCTACAGCTACTACACAATTGTAGTAGGGATATTATAACTAGAGCAACAACATTGCTAGTAAACAACAAGCTTAGTTTGGAATGGATAAAGAATCCATTTCCTAACTTGGAAGGAACTGAGTTTTCCTCAACAGATTACAGGAATTCAGCTTTATAAGGTATTTTTACTTTCAGATGTGGAATTACAGTCAATCTGTATCCCTTGACCTACTGACCTACTACCAAATCCACTCACACCGGCCTTCAAACCTACCTTCACGACAAAAAAGGCTGATCCAAACGTTGGCCACCGATGTATCATTTTCAAGAAAGCAATCTTGGCCTCATCCACAGTTTTTCCTTCATGTTTACTGTATGCTGCAGTAATGCTCTGTTTAGGAAAAGAGGATACAAAGCCAATTGAGTTGGAGACAGGCAGGTTTCCAATGCCTAGCCTTAGCAGTAAAGACAGCATCAGCTCATCACCACAAGGCTTTTTGCCCCAGCAGCAGAAAACTGAAAATGAAAACAGCTGCTATGCCATGGGGGAAGGTGAAGCCAAAACCCTCCAGTGTTCTTTATTCCTCTGCTGGGTGAAGGAAGCCCAGCAGCCTGAGGAAATGGACTTCAGGGCAGAGAGGCAATGTTAGATAAAACTCTGCCAGTGTTCAACACCCACAGACATGTACTACATCTTTGGCTGAAAAACGGAGGGTGAATTTTCCCTTTGCATTTGAAAAAATGTCCTGTGTTTTCCTCAACAGACTAAGTAATAAGTACTTGCTGAAACTTCCTTGCCCTTTTTGTGGATAAAAGAGCCTTTTGCTGTAAGTAGCATGGACATAGTAAAGGAGATTGATTTGCTGCCAAGAAACACTTCTGAAACATCTTAATTTTCTATTTCTGTCCAATATCCTCAGCTTCCAAGTCCCTTTACTGACTCTCCTATCTAACTCTTTTTCTGGGCACTGGAAATAGATTAGTATCTCCAAGAAAGATTCACACTTCAGATAAGCCATCCAGGCCTGCAGATACCTTTCAGAATTTTGGTAGAGTATGTAAAATCTGGATTGTAAGGCGCAAATCCTCATGCTATCCTGCTGGCAAATCCAGCAATATCCACTACCATTCCTCCACAGTACTTTCAAAGACCATCAGATCAAAAGTGTAGTGTGGCTCAGTGTGTTTTCTCTACTAAAGCTCTGTATATATGATATGACTAATGAAAGCTGATGTTCTTACCTTCTTCCATTCATCTGGTGACACTGCTCGGAGCAGATTGTCTGGCACCAGCTCCTTCAGGATTTTGGGGATGGCTGCCAGCTGTGTGCGGTCATTGTTGAAGTGTGCTTTATAAATCAGCCCTGCCAGCTGCACAGCTTCATCCTTGGAACACTTGTGGTAGCCTCTGAGGTATTTTGGCAGCTCCTGGAAGAGACCAGCTCTGAATCCAGGCAGAATGGGTGAAAGCAAACACTGACTTATACGTTCTAAATTTGTGAGGTCAGGATGCAAGTCTTGCCAAACACAGTCCAAGGATATTTCAAGAACTTTTGGCTCCTTCTGAAGATTCTCTAGATGATCTTTAAAGATCCTTTGCAACCTAAAACTTTCTGTGATTCTCTGATTTATGGAGCAAGATGAGCATTTCCACAGTACAGTGAGGTAAAGGATCTGTACTCTTAACATGTTCAGTATAGCTAAGGGGTGAACACTGTGAGAAATAAGTCTGGTCTGAGGCTGAGCTGTGCCCCCCCCTGGAGGAGGCATTCCTCTGGAGGCTCTAGAAGGCAGGCTTTCAAGAGGGAGACAGTAATACTCATAGACTTAATTTCTCAGGAGTATTTCTTGGAACACAAGGTACCTCTGATTTAGGGAGCTGCCTACCTGGTGGTAATGGAAAATGGTATCAGCTTTCAGATCCTTGCCAGGAGTGACATTCAGCCACAGCTTTCTCATGAAGTACACCTCATATGCCACAGACAGAGCAGCCCCTAAGGAGATCAGATCTTGTTAGTGTTCTTTGTGTCACTGAGAGTATTACAGTTTTTAAATGGCTTGTGAATTTCTTCAGGAAAGTAATTATAGTTTTAGTAGTAGCAAACAAAATTACTAACAAAACAACACAAAAAGCCATTTTATAGGACAAAAATTATTAGTTTTCAGTTCCTGAAGCTGCTCATGCCATGATCAGATGGAGGAGAAGTTAAGGGACTACCACTGAGTGTTTGTTATTGGTTATCATGACAGCTGCCTGGTGATGTGCAGTATACCTGAATTCTCTTACACCACCCATGGGAGTACATCCTCTGATGGCTGTTCTTCTACAAATGAATGTGATTTAGTACACCCACATCTTTATACTGTGATTTTCAGAGCTCCTAGCAGCTCTCAGCTGAGAGAAGTTAGAAAGTCTCAGATACACAGATCTTCAGGGAGTTGAACCCCAGCTCAGCTGTCCTGAAATATACAACGGTCAGGACACATTGATATGAAATTTGAGTGGAGTTTGAGTTTGGTGTAGATTTCAAAATGTATATTATCCATGGGGGAGGTGGGGTGTATTATCCAGGGGATGGTAAGTGCAAGGAATTGCTGTTATTTGTATTATATTGTTCTATTCTAACAAGTGTTTCCTTGACAACATAATTTGTGTTTGGGTATCACCAGGTAATAACCTGGTTAGAAATTTGAGTGACACTCTCTAAAGAACCTATTTGCATGTGTTGGCTGATTCTTAGTGTTTGAGGATCAACCTATCTAACTTGCATGTATCCAGCTGTGTGTTTTGGATACAAGAGGTCAAAAAATATTTTTTACCAATTTAAAATTTCTGGAGAGATCCCCCCCTAAGAAATGTTCAGGTGTTTTGGGTAGCCAGTGCTTGGCTGCATCAGGTCATTGGATCTTGCTGCTGGTGCAGGCAGTAACCATGTATGTACAAACAAAAATGATACAAGACACTGCTGAATACTTCCCAAGGCAGAGTGAATTCTACTGGATGGATCAGCTGCTTTCCAGTTCAACACAGCCTCTCATGCAGCTTCTTGTCATGTTGGCATTCTCCTTACCATCTTTTCCTGGTTTGTTCCTTCTGTTCCAGTCTGTCACCTGCCTTAGTGAGTCAAAGAAGTAGTCTGATTCATTCTGACTGATCACCTGCAGAGGACAAGCAATGAAGGAGAGAAAGGAGGAGTTAGTACATCATATAAAATACTGCCTGTGCCACATACCCAAGTATCAGGTAGAACTTTATTTCCCTGTCTATGGTGAGGGCAGAATTGTAGCAGGAAAGAAGTAGGAAAATAGGAGGAGGAAGAATGATAGAAACTCTGCATCTCCATCCAGACCCTCAAGAGACTGAAACTAATTGTGAGGTACTAAAAGTTCAAGTTTAGGTTGTATCCCATCAGTAAGACAGAAGCTGTAATTACCTGCTCTGGTCCTTGGCTTCATATGGTTGTTTAGGTGGTCTGGTAAATAAATAAGAGAGATGGGGAGGTCTGGCTACCCTGCCAGAGTCAAGAAGGAGTTACCTTGTCTGCAATTTTCACAAAGAGGCTGAAACCTTCCCAGGAGTGCAGCTGCAGTTTGGAAGCAATGTTCTGACATAGGGTCTGGATTTTGGTGTTTGTTCCCACGTCAAATGTCTGTGAGATAACAAGACTCTTGTTACACAGAGGAGAGGAAGAAATAGGAATATTGAATGTCTTCACACATGCTCCTGGATAAGCACATCATGGAAATACGGTCAAGGCTGGGAAAACAAGTAAGTGCTCACCTGTTCTGTTTCATTGGGGAAGTAAATCTTGTGTGAGATCTTCGTGTTGTTCTGTAAGATGGCCTCAACCTCCACAGGATGAGGTGCCCACTTCCTGCAGCCACTCCTGGAAAACGCCACCACCATCATAAGAGAGATCAGTTTAATCATGGAGGAGATGAACAACAGTATTCCAGCCAAACACCCTCCAAAATGCCAGTACTGTGCGATGGGGCGGGCTCCAATGGACCTCCACCCCAGGGCAAATTCAGTGTATTAACAGCAAGAAACTGAGAGTCTTATTAGTGTGTCAAGTAAAAGTCTTCTGCTCTGCAAGTAGGTTGCATGAATAAGGCACCCTCCTAGCCAGCACCATTGCCTCTTCCACTGATATAAAAGCATTTTTCCTTACTGAAATGTGAGTATAACGGCTACAAGGAGAAATAAATTTTATTTAATTCCTGCATCAGCAAAAAGATATGTATTGAGATACAAAGTTACTTGGAGCCCAAGTATCAAAAGGTCTGGGGGGCTGCTGAAAGCATTACATTTTATATAAGAACTGGAGTGCAATCACTGCCTTAGGAGATGCTTAAGCTGTATAAACTCAGTTTTTTGAAATTATACCTCAGAGCAGAGCTGCCTTTTAAATCAAAGGAACTGGCCCTGAAGTCTCAGTCATGGCAAAACCTTGACATAGTTAGTGAGAACAAATCTAGCAGATAACCTCCTGGGGCTGGTAAGTTCCTGTCCTTGGTGGCACAGGGCAGGCTGTCCAGATATTTTGAACACCATACCTTATGGGCCTCTCACACTGGGTTGGTCTCAGGAGGAGGTTAGTCTGGATCCAAGCTTTAATTGTGTGGATTTGAAAACTAATTTTTTTCCATTCAATAAAGGAGAATTTCCATTTGGAGAAGGAAAACTTGACTGTAACCAAGCTGAACAGCATGTGCTTTGTACTGTGCAGGCACTGTACAAAGTCTGGACCTGCCCTACTCAGTCACCTGTTCTTGAACTGGCATCAGAGGGAGCCCCTGGGAGCTCAAGGAATTGCAGCAGTTTGGCTGCAGAGGCATAGGGCTACCCACCTGTCCTTGCAGCCTGAGCTAGGAATTCACTGCCAAGGTGAGATCTGTTTAACACCCATCAGGGTGGTTTCCTGGCCAGGATTCTGGGGATGAAACTGTAAAGTGGTTTATGGAGGAACATGTGTGTACCCAAGGGCTCAGTTGGCTTCCCCTGTATGTATTGTAGGTCAGTCCTCTGAGCTGCCTGTCCTGCCCTTTCCAAAGAGACCCAGGTTACTTACAGAGAGAAGTTGGATTCCATGATCACTGACAATCCCTTCCAACTGAAATAGTTTATTCTGTTCTGTTCTGTTCTGTTCTGTTCTGTTCTATTCTATTCTATTCTATTCTATTCTATTCTATTCTATTCTATTCTGATACAAGTTTAATCTTAGGAAAAGAACTGTTCTTAGAAGACAAGATTTGTCTTTGTTCCACTTCCCATCCCCCTGGCTTCAGATCTGCAGCAGTTTAGCAGATAAAATTCTCCTTCCAAACAGCCCATTCTGCTTTCCCCTCCCTATTTGCTCTCTCTAAAGAAGCTCTGTACAGCTCAACAGGGCTTAAAGCATGAATAGCACATGATATAGGGAGGCAGGAATTTTTAAGTCTTCTCCATAGAAATAAACAATGAATAGCATTCCTTGTCATGCATTTTTCAGACACTTCAAAAGCAAGTTCAATGTGTGATGACATTTTCCCATCAGTGCCAAACCCCATCCACTGCAAGAGGGATATCCACTGTGTTAGTGTTCCCCTAGAGTCTGACCCCTGCGCCTCACAGACCAAACATGTCGCCCAGCCTGAGAGCAAGAGGAAGATGGAGATGCTGGAAGGAGAAATCATTGGGCAGATTCTTTACTGATGAGGTCTGTGGCAGGCAAGTAAGTGGTAAATCACAGCACCATCAAAAGGGAGAAGGCTGGAGCCAACCTTGATGCCAAAGTTTTGTTCTCAGACGGTTATTGCAGTGCTTGGAGGAATCTAGGGAAACCTTTTCCTTGCAGTTCAGTTGATCCTTCCTGAAATCCTCTTAGCCCTTCTCCTCTCTCTGGTTGTGTCATGTCCCTTAGAACGACAACTCATTCGGAAGCTCAGGAAGCACTACGGTTTGGGGGTCTTATTGCTTCAGCCTGGGGTAATGCCAAGTGGATGGAGAAGTGCCTTGCTGTGAGCAGCCAGGTAAGAGGGCTTTGTTCATTTGGGTTTTTTGAAAGAATAGGAATTGATTGTACTAATCCTTTCAACAAGGACATGCTACCTCGCCAAAGAAAATAAGGTCAGGATATCATCAGTGACATCATTCCAAGCTGCATTCCCTTTAGGATGTTTGAAATACCCTGCTCTGGGAGTCAAGTGATTATGTGTGGTGATGAACTTCTTAAAATGCTGCTAACTCTGTGAAAGAAAAAAGTGAAACTATGATATCGACTTCTCTTTAATGGTTCAAAGTCCATAAAGTTAAAAATAATGATAACTTCAAAAAAAACCAAAATGTAAAGAGGAAAAGGAAAGTAAGAGTCACACTATTTTAGCCCATGTTTTTTTTGGGACCTGATTATTGATATTTGAACACTTTGAGCTGGTTATATGCCAGATTATTTACCTCATTACTGTCTGAATCCTCCGACGGCATGCCAGGGCCAGTGTTTCTTTCTGACGGGTCTCTATGAACTTCTGGGCATGTTTGAGCAGTGACTTGCTGGGTGGGAAGAGGCCAGTGCAGAGCCAAAGGAGCTGCCAGCCCTTGGCCTCGCTGTACCTGTGGACACGAAGCCAACAGTTCTGCTACAGCCACATATAATTCTCTGTTTGACCACACACCAGCTACAGGGAAGAGAAATACACTCCCATCATGGTCCCATTCTGCAGAGCTTCAAATCAACAGAGCCTTCACCCAGGCTCTGGCATTCATTTGTTGTGCAACAACCACAGCCTGCATGTGAAGACAGTGCCAAGTCCTGCATGAGAAGTACTCATGACAAGTGCAAACCTCATGAATAAATATAAATTCCAGTTTAGCAGACATCTTAACAGCAGTGACCCTGGTGCCATCCTCTAGGAAAGCCACTGTTGATTTGATGTTCAAGCTCACATATATTCACATCATGGTTTCTCAGTGCTTGTATTCACCTGCCCTCTGCACTGGCCAGCTTTGCTCAGGGCATGAGAACTTTGCATGCACTGGCTTCCCCTTACATGTACTCCTGTTCTAGTCTGTTCTGGTCTGAAAAATGAACATGTTGACACCATTATGTAGAGAGGTAGATGGAGTTCTTAAATACTCCAGATTAAGCTGGTACTATTTTTCAGGCAGAAATCCAGTTCTTCCAGCCTCTACCTCTGTGACATTTGCCAGCTGAAGCACTTCTGGCACCTTGCCCTCACCATTGAGAAGGGCTCTGCAGCCTTGAGGTGATCAGTCATTCTGCCTCAAAGCCAGGAGCAGAACACGCTTCAGGAGTGTCCATGGATTGCTCTGAAATGCTCACTGGTGTGAAGTGGTTTTGGTTGGGAAAGTCAGCATGTCTGGCTCTGAAAGACCATCAGACTTCACTGAATAAAGAGGTTCTGGCTTCTTTATTCCCACTTACTGTTCTAATTTTGCAGATGAACACAGACTATTTTAATCCCATTTATACTCGATCAGTGGTGTTTGTGTCTGTGTGAGAGCGGGACATGGTCCACAACAGAGCAGCCTGGGAAGGATGAAAGATTTGTTGCTCTGGCTGTTCCAGTGAAAGAATATGGAAATAGCCACCTTTCAAGCATTGTTTTTTCCACATCAGTGATCCCGCTCACAACAGCTACTAAATTGGTGGAATACATCAGGCATGGCACTGGCACCATGGTTACAGACTCTGCATGAAAGATTCACTGCTTGCAAGGGAATTTACCATTCAACACTGACACACATGATGAAAGTTCCACTACATATAATACTTGTGGAACAGTAAGACAGAAAATAAATGAATAAATAAATAAACACAATGCACCCAGAAACAGACAAATAATTTTGTTAATAATTAATATTATTTTAAGCTGCTTTTTACAATTCAGTTTCCCTGGAAGTAGATGAAATTACAATTTTGTGAGTGGGGAAGAAAACACCAGCCTGTTTTAAAGACTTTTATGTGGGCAGGTGCTTCTGTAACCAATCTGTTCTGCAAGGCACTTATGTAACCTAATTAATATAACTACTCAAAAGTATTCATTCACTGGTGGTAAAAATCCAGCGTGAACTATGTTTTTGTGAGAGGGGAATGCTGGAATTTTTGAAAGAGGGAAGACCACAGTTGTCAGGGCAGTCAGTGAAGGGGTGGAAGGACTATGCAGTGCCATGTTTCCCCTATAGACTGCTTTGGGAGTAGGACAGCCTCAGTGACACCTTGACTGCCTCACACCACAGGGATGTGAGCACAGAATACTGACGGGAGCAAAGCAGTAGCTCAGGGGAGATGATTGATGGTGCCCTATGGCCTCTCCCTGCCAGGGTGTGCTCCTGAGTGCTCCACAAGGATGAGCCCCACAGCACTGCCTGGCAAAAGGGAGAAGGGAAGCTGCTACTCCAGCATTTGTTTATCTTTCCCCGTGCCCCCACTGCATCATAAATGCAAGGGTTCCTGATGTCCCCTGCACTTGAGGCCTGGCTCTGCAGGAGCAGGGTTTGCACCCAGCTAAATACCTGTTTCTGTTCTCAGTCAGTTGCTTCATAATCTGACAGTAAATCTCATCCCGCAGGACCTCCTCCTGGATAGCTGGCACAAATATCTGGTCAGTGACTTCCACAGAAGAGTGTGCCTGTTTTGAGGGGTAGTCTCCCATGAATTTCATGATGGGTGAATGTGCTGTTAAGGAGAAAAGTAGGCCAATTTTGGAAGGCAAATGGGAAGTTTCATCTGGATCCTAAGATGTTAGTGACTTTGTTGATGTCTAAGTGGCAAATACTGAGAGGAAGGTCTGGAGCATGTTCCCTGTCTGTCCCCTAACCCCTTTCCCTATGCAGCAGTTGCTGCGTGGCTGTGATTTGTACTGTGCTAGCAGCTGCTTTCTCTGGGCATATGCAATAAATCTCTCTCACTCCTAAAGCCACATTATTAGTTAAGTGAGCCATCAGTATCTGTGGAGTTCTGGGAGGAAGTAGGAACATTTCCTCTGTAGACAAGGGAAACAGATTTGATCCTCTCCATCTTTATGCAAATGTTTCCCCTGTAAGGTGGCTGAGGTATCTCAATAGAGGTAGTTTTGTGGACATGGCTAACTCCTCCTTCCCCGTAATGTTCTCAGATCCCAAAGAAAGGAGAGAAAGGATATCAATGAAGGCCTGACAGGCCAAATCCCGAAGGTCAGGGTCTGTGCATGCTCTCTTCAGCAATGGCTGTTTCAGAGGCTCCTTAGAATGTGCCCACAGTTGACTGTGCCCACGGGATTTCTGGAGAACAGCTTTGCTGATGGATTCCTTCTCAGGAGGCCTGAATGAAGACAAGTGGAAGCAATACAAAGGAGTTGATTATCACAAAGTCATATCTCTAGATCTGTTCTTTCACAAGACAGTGATCTCAGATCTCCTTTGATTCTGCAGGTCAACAAGAGCAGGAAAATGTAGTTCCCTGTATATCCAGAAGGTAGGAGGCTTGCAAAAAGAAGAGGGTTTTTTAAAAAAACTAGTTTTCCCCTTACTTTTGCAAGCCTGAGATGTTGTATCTCCTCACTGCCTGGTAAGTGCTCAAGAAGGGGTGAGAAGTAAGAAAAGGGCCTGCTGGAAGAAGTCAGTCCAGCTGGGGTTCTTCTACCCTCCCCTTTGCATTTCTGCAGATTTAAGATACAGTAGGCCATGTGCCAGAATCTATGTATATTCAAAATTACCAGGAACAAAAAGAAGAAACCAAATCAGAAGTGGGAGATGCCATTACATAATAGGCTTTAAGGATTACTGATCAACAAGAACTTTTCTAGGGTGTACTCTACACAGAGCTTCACCTGAAGTGTTCGTAGGAGAACTCCTCCAGGGTGTAAGGCTTCACCTTGATATCCTCTTCATCAGGTTCCTCCATGAAGGAGTTCTGTGAAGCTGTCCTCCTCTGGTCTGGAGACATCATCAGCAAACTCTGGAATAACACATCCACATAGAGATGTCACATGGAGCCAGGTCTCTGCATGCACTCACTGTCAGGTGTTACTCAGCATATATGTGCAGGTAGTCCTCTGTGCTGCCCAAGACCTTGTGTCTCAAAAACAGCATCTCCAGAGACTCAAGAAAGACCCAGGAATACTTACGCAATTTACACAGACCTAACAGTAGTGGACATTAAAATGTATGTGATTATCCAAAGCACAACACATTTTACAATGCACCTGCTTCTCTCTGGTGTGTTTTGCCACCAGTTTTTCTGCTTTTTACCTGTTAGCACAGGATCCAATATACTGAATCCTCAAAATTGGAGACAAAATTATTAGCAGAGGCATTAATGAGAAACCTTGGCTCCCTCAAAGACCATATTCTCTTTAAGTAACCTGCTGCACTCAAGAGGTTCTCTTGAGGCATAATGTGCTCACCACTCAAGCCCAGAGTGAATGCAGGAAAATTCAATTGCACACCCATACCTGTTAATTGCTATCAGTTCCAGACACTGAAATCTCCCATGGGGAATAGACTGGATTTGGGGGGTTTTTTAAGTCATTGCTTTTGTGCAGCTCCAGTCTTCTCCTTAGAGTTTGGGCTAGGTTTAGTTTTGTTTTCAGACAGGACAGAATTAAATGCTTTGTTTCAATGGGAGATATAAAACTTGTCTGACCTTGGATGGACAATTATCTTCCAGTTATAAATTCAACCATATTAACATTTTTATCTTCTTCCAGTCTTTTCACAGAGAATGCTTAGCTTTCCTTACCAGCACTTGACTAGAGGGTTTTGTGAGGGAAGGAATGATGTAGATGTCTTCCAAAAATACATTCCCTGTTTTGCCTGTCCTTTCATTCTGGGCACAGATCCAGCCAGAGTCTGCATCCAGCCTTTTGTCTTCGGTGAAGATTAGCAAGTCTCCCTTCTTGAAGGACAGGATACCAGGATCTTCTGGAAAACAGAATAAGGGGGTACTGTTCAGGCTTGACAGTCCGAGAAAATGCAAAGGGATTGCAATGTGAAAGACAAGGGAATTGTATTTTGAAGGCCTGAATTCAGTTAGCAGTAGAAAGTGATTTGTGTAAATATGGCTAATTTTCCAGTAACACTTCAGAGAAATCACTTCTGTTTCCTCTGACACCCTGACTTTGATCCACTGAGGGCAATGGCAGAACTCAATTTCATTCACATAAATGCTGACTTTGTGTCTAGACTGGCAACAAAGCATGGAAAGGAACTCAGTAGTTGTAAGTAGCTGAAGTTAATGTTTACATTTTAAACATGTATGTCTGTTTGAGCCACCTGTATTCCACAGAAAATTCCAGTTTACTGCCTCAGTGAAATTCTTCTGCAAAGTATTTCCAGAGAGCCCAGATCCAACTTCCTACTATAACCAAACTGAGTTCCTGGACACTGTACTATCTAAATCACATACATAATGAAGGAGAAGGAGGAAGGAAAGGTTACTTGTGTGAAAAGGTACTGAATCCCATTGCCTTATGCTTGGCATTGCTGTGCTGATGCATCCCCTGGAAGCAAAGGGACTCTTGATGAGGTTCTCTTTCTCCTCTTTGAGCACCTTCAAACAAATGCTGTGGATTCTCTGATGATTTCTTCCCCACCCTGTAGAAAAGTTATGAGACTTACCCTGGGGTTTTTTCTCATGCATTGCCACAGCAAATTGCGATCTTTTCTTCAGTTCTTCCAGGAACATCACCACCAGTTCAGCAATGACAACGCTGTTTACAGATGTCAGAACAAACTCCTCGGCACGAAGCGTGATGAGAGTGCAACTCTGTCCGAATGACTTCACTGCCCTGTGTGTTATTGAACAGTTTGTTACCAGAGCATCTGAAAAACTTACAGATCCATCTGTAAACACAGCCAAAGCACCCACACCTCCTTGCACATAACTCCCTTACAGTGAATATTGGTAGTTCCTAATTTGTCTTCCCATCTGGTAGATGTGAAGGACTGAAGTGGTTCAGCTTTACTCTGGACTTCACCATCTTCTGTACAAAATTGCTTCCATGTAGACAAAAGAACACCCTTCTTTTGGAGTAACTTGACAACTAATTAAATCTCTGGCAGTCCTCACAGGGGGTTTTTTTTGTGTATGTAAGACCCTTTTCTCCAAGTGACCTGATGCAAGGATGTGTGCCATGAGCAAGCAGTGGTTAACTGCTCTTCTCAGTGATGACACCCGAGAAGTATGTGAACTCCCAGCATGCACAACAGGCAGTGGCTTAACTGTGTCAGTTATTTGGGCCATTCTTGTCTCAATGCCTTTCTGTGCTTCCTTAAACCTTTCTGACTGAACAAGATCACTGTACACCAGCTGGAAGGATATAGTCTTTTCAGTAATTTCTTTACAGGCTGCTCAGAAGTTTTCCCTTTCTGTTTCCCAGACACAGCCTAAACCACCTTTCCAGGAACAGACCAAATCACCTAAGGAGGTGGCAGAGAAGGTACACCCTTTCCAAGTATGGAAGAGATGCCATCTTCAGATCTTGTCTTTCTGGGGCCCTCACCTGTTGGTGTGGATGCCAGTTATCTCAGGGAAAGTCAGCTCAAGGAGACGCTTTTCTGATTCATCCAAGAAGCAGATGCCTTTCCAATTTATAGCAATGATAAAGTGGTTCTTAGGCAAGCTGGGTCCTGAAAATACAGAAAAAAATCTTTATCAATGCCATACAAGACTTTTCCGATTGATCTTATATCCATCCTCCAGCCCCAGGCTCCAGGTATTACCTGAAAACTTAGTGACTTCAAAGAATCTGGAAAAAAGCAAAGGCCACTGAAAGCGAGCAAAATCTACAAGTTGCTCCTTCACAGTCTGAGAGGAGAGATGGTCCTGTGTGTATGGGGCCTGCAGGGAAAAAACACACCCAAGGTTTTCTCAGTAAAATCTTGTTTGCATGATCTGCAGACAATAAAGAACAAGCCCATTCCCAGAGATCCCAACAATCCTCTGTTGTTACTGGTGTCAAGGGAACTTGGAGAAAGGAAGTCAGGAATGGTGTCCAAGGGACCCACATACATCTAAGAGTGCCCACAGGCATATGGATTCCAAATTTCCCTCAATTCCCCACTGACCTGTTCAGAGTCTAACACACCTTGGATGCCATGGAAATAATTCAGGTAATCCATTCCCAGATCAAAACTAATATTCCATCCCATGCCTATCCTGAGTTGGTTGTCAGATGGAAATCAGAGCCTTAAAAGCTACTCTATTCAGAGATTTAAATGTACTTTTTCATTCTTCCCCCTTGCTCTTCATATAGAAGTGTGAGTGGAAAGGTTTTCTGCTCCCCCAGACCTAATGGGCTATTTGGGATCTACAAACTGAGCTGGTTTTCCTTCTTCCCCTACAGACTACTCATGAATGAAAATGGTGAAAGAAGCAGAAGCTGGTGCTCAAGAGTGGTTACCCAGCAGTGCCTGACAAACCTCTTACCTTAGCATGTGCATAGGTTATAAGGCTCACCCACTTTTCCAGGGGCTTGGACTTCAGCTGTTTTACTGGGATACAGTCGTGGAGCACCTTCTGCACAAGTTCATTGTGGATGGTATCTCCAAATTGGATATAACAATATTTTGCACCTATCTCCACCAAATCTTCCTCCTGAAACAATCCATTAAAAGAGGCCTAGAAGGATGTCACAAAGGCTATAGAGCCTCTTTCTACCTTTGAACCTTTTAGGAATGGGGTTTTCTCAGTTTTTGTCTGGATAACGGTCACCCAGCATAAGAAGGGATAAACTTCACACAATCACAACATCAGAGAGATTATTAGCAAAGATATTTTAAAATATGACCCAGTTTGCCCCTTTGGACATGCCTCCAAGCTCCCACGTGAAGCCAAAGTTGCAGAAAAGCAAAAAGTATTAATTAGAACTGTGACAGCTAGCACAATCACCTGGACAGGGATTGTTCATTAAGAAGGGAAGGGTTGTTGACATCCACCACAAACTCAGTTCATATTCCTGCTTTTTAATGTGGGAAGCATTAATAGAGTTTCGTCTCTTTAGGAGGATGACTCAGGAGACCCACCTTCTCACAGCGGTACTCCCCAAATCGAATGCCACGGATGACTTGGTGGTAAATGAGATCAGTGCTGACGGGATCCTCCCGGGAGTTGTGCCAGGGGGTGAAGATTTCCTTGCGGAAGTAGAGGCGCCAGGGCGCGTGGCGTTCGTGCGTGCCGCGCTCCTTCACCAGCTGCTCGCACTGGGAGATGGCGTCCAGGACGTGGTCTCGGCCCCCGCCCAGCGACCAGACCTGCCGCACAGGGACACCGCCTTTACAGGCATGCCTGCTCTGGCTCTGCCTGAAGCACAACAAACACAGAGCTCCTGGTCTCCCGACAGCAAGAAAAACTCCAAAAAGGTAAGCAGATGAATATGCAAGTTGTATGAGGTGAGTGGATGTATTTTTACTAGTCAGCGGTGTGGCAAAGGAAACCTTGCAGGGCTGCAGCACAAATTGCTGAGTGATGAGCCAACAGAAAGGCAGAATAGGATTATGAGGTCTTGAGATCCAGCTGGGATTCAGAACTGATTTGGTTTTAGTGCAGGACTGATTGAGGGTGTTCCAGAATTCAGGAGTCCTCAGTGAGGCTGGTGGGCAGCAGCAACTCCACAGAAAGAGAAGGGAGCTTTCATTCTATTTTTCTACACTTTACCTTATCAAACACAGCAATGTAGAGCGAAAACCCAAAGACATCCTTCAGTTTGATTTTATCTGCTATGAACTGACAGATCTCTTTGGCAGTGGAAGCAGAGTCTGCAGGGACAGTGATGCTTTGGCCATTCATGAGGGTGACATTAAACATAATGGGTTTCTTCTGCTTTGTTGCCTGTAAGTCAGAGTTAAATAAGAGAAGAAAATTATGGGCAAACCTTACTTTCTTCTGAAGAATGAAGAAGGCATTTAGATTTAAGAGCTCCACACCCTGTACAACCTGGTCAACAATCTTTAAGTGAATCTCCAACACCCACACAGTTTTTTCAAAGCATGGTGAGTCGTAAATATAAATTACATCCCTGGAGCAGCACTGGGCTCAAGTTTTCTCCTCCTCACAGCCCAGGAAAGCTGATAATCATGTAACAGTGCTGACTGACAGACTTTACATGAGCCACATTTGTCCTGATGACTTTTTAGGAACAGTGGAGAGATGGCCTGCAGCAAGTACATTGCCCAGGAAGATGTGTGTTAAGCAATAGAGTCTCTGAGATTTAGGGAGGAATTGGAGGTCTTTACCTGAGGACTTTACTTGAAAGGGGGGATGTGATTTTTAATTACTAGGCTGACATTTAATTACTAGGGTGACATTTAAATGAAGTGGAGGACAATATAGCACCGTCATACTCCCTTCTTCCTTTCATTTTAAAAGCATCAGCTTTGCTCAGTTCTTTCCAAAAGTGATAGTAAGAGCTTTCCTCAGGAGGTTGTTTCTGGCCTGTGGTTCCTGAGTGGATGGAGGTATCTCCCTGCAGATCATCTGCTGCTGCTTACATACTCTTCTGCATTTAGGGTAACTGAATAGCCAGAAGAGGTGTATCCAAGAAACTGCCCAGACCAAGGTGGCCGGTCTTCAGTCCCGTTGTGCAATTGATTTCCATGATTTGATTTAGGAACGTTTGCTATTACAGGTTAATGAATGTAGTACAACTACAAAGTAGTATACTTACAAAAACCAGTATAAAATGTCCCAGATCAATATAATTAAGCCAAAAGGGAGTTGCTACCTGAAGTTCCAGCCAGCTGGGAGGTTCAGTCCGGGCCCCGTTGCTGTAGGTGCGTCTCAGACGCTCAGCACAGTATGGAGCATAGCCCATGGGCCCGTGGTGGATGAAATTCAACAGGTACTGCATGCACAGAGCAGGAGAAGGAGTTAGGAAACATTAATCCACAGAAAACATGAAAAACCTTCTGCAGCTGATACACTAGATTAGAGCAATCCATTAGCTTTCAGTTCACCAGAAAATAATAAAGGTTAGGGCTGGAATTAATGTCTTCAAAAAGGAGGGTTGAGACACTTAGTTTTCATTCATTCTTCAGAACTTTCAGTCCAAAGGGAGAGAAGACTTCTGTCAGTCTATCCACCATGTGGATACTACATGAGTAGTGGAGACTTTATTCTTATGGTTAGGTCAGAGCAAGAGTTAGTGTTTTCAACCCTAGAGCCTGAAGTCTTACGACATGCATTACAAATGGAAGAGCTGGGAAGAGGGCTCATGGCAGATTAGGTCTAATGATAATAAGTACTTTTAGTTTTACCAAGTTCTCTGGCAATATCCACTGAAGTCCATGATTAAGGACATTTGAAGAGATGAATGGGATAAACTAAGCTTTTGGAGTCTGCATGGCTCTTGGATGACACAGACTTGTATTTACATGTCTGCATGTAGTGCAAGCATGGGTCATTCACGTGCTTATTTTAGTGATTAAGAATATTCCTAGAGGTAGGGTATGGTCATGTCTTTCATTAATTCTGCATGGTTCCATGTCTTTGGATTAAGACTGTTGTCACAATATGCCTATGGTTTGCGACTGGTTTGTTCCAAGTAGTGTCTATTTAGCAGCATTTATAATTAGATTGATCATTTGAACTGGGGTGTTATTAAAGCAAGGGTGAAATTTCATGCACATCCATGGATCCTGTTTGCTTCTCAGATCTCAGAGGAAGCCTGATGTCAAGTTGGAGCCACAGGTTGAGTTTTTTGTCTTGTGGCGAAGTGGATTTATCATCTATTTAAACTTGGAAATCAATAAATAATTAAAAAGTCCAGATATCTATTGGACTTTTTGGGGTTTAGAAATATAGGGCAAGGACTGATAAAACTCGTGGGTGTGATTTTATACTGGCCTCCTGAACATATTTAATCACTACGGTTGTGACACCTTTTGGTTGTCTTTGGCTGGAAAGGCAGAATTGGAGAGGTTAAAATTTGCCATATCCCTTGCAAGATTATAGATCTAAAATGAGAGCTGTGATGAACAACAGAATCCAGACTGTATGATGTGTAATAAAAAAAATTAAATGTGAATGCAGCAATAATTTCTTTAAATTCCCAGATATGCATATGAGATGAGAAAGTTTCTGCTGAAACCACAGCACCAGCTGCTCTGGAAGCCAAACATTTCATGTGGCTGTCAGCATCAAAACATCAAAATACACAAGACACCAGCTCAGCTGAGGCAAGCGAGCTGCTGTAGGAAAGGTTAGCAGTGTACCTTCACAAACGTGTCTGAAGGAGGAAAGCAGCCAAGGCAAAGTGACAGAAGGATCCAGCCACGAGCATAGCTGCTCCTGTTGCTGTTTTCAGTGAGTTGTTTGCAAATCTGGCAATAAATCTCATCTCTGTAACAGAACATGTGAGAGCAACAGATAATTCACTGTCTGAACTGCCTTTGGCTACGTAGATCTGAGCTAGGTTCAACCACAGTAGGTAGAATAGCACCCCTAATGCACCACAGGAAAAAGCTTTGTTATGGAAAAGGCTCCAGGCATGCTTAGGGCCGAAAAAAAAATCTTCTTACTCGAGCAGCTCAAGTGCAATTTCCATGCTGAATTAACTTCTGTGAGAAGCAGGGGGCTGTGCAGGAAAAACAACTATTGAGCCACCCAGCTGTGAAATGGCATTGCTGTCCAAGAGTCTAGATGTGTAACCTGCTCTGAGCTCTCTACAGCATGTGGGTTGTAGCTCATGGATCTTGTCTGTCTGCTTGTAGGTGGATTTGGGGATAAGGATGGGGGACACCCTGCTTAATTTTTATCTATATATTTACATATTTACATATTTATATATGTTACTTCTGTTTATATATGATCTTTGGGTGAATCTTGTACAGAAATGGAGGAAGGAGTGCTTCAGAGTAAGCTTCTGAAAATGCAAGTTACCTGCAGCAAGGACCCAAAGGAAACAGATGCAAAAATCTGCATACAAATAAAACTGTTATTGAAAAAAAAATCTTAATTTTTTGTAGACCCTTGGAACACACATTTGTCAAATCTGATATGAGAGGACCTAAGCTGGAGTTTTTTGTTCCCTGATAAGACATTTGCTGAAACACAAACTGAAGATACAGGTACATAGCCTGTGGCTATTATGATATATGGATTGAATGCAATTTTTGCCAGCTGAGAATCTGCTTCAAGGAGTGGCTTGACTGAAACAAAGTGACTGTGGAGAGAGGAATGCAGTCCATGACTGAGGTCAAGGCACAGCCTGTGTCTGTGGGCTTTGTTACAGAAAAATTCTTAAGATAAAACAAAGGAGACGATTCATGGGGTCAGGTCAAGAATCAAGGAGCTTCTGCCTTATCCTCACACCATGCTTGGCCTAAGGTCCAGCCTCACACTGCTTGTGGTCAGGATTTCTCCTCAGTGTCTGATACACTCAGCAGTCCAGACCTTTGACTATCTCCAATGTGAGGACATTGCTTGAGTGCTCAAAAAGAGGCTTTTGGGAAACCTTTCATCCACCTAGTATACATTAACTCCATATTTCTTACTCCTCTGAGTGACTCTTCTCCCTCATTCTAGGGCAGTGCTCCACCTTCAAGTGTTATTGAGTCACAGCCCTGAGCTCTGCCCCTTTCCACTCCTGTGGGGTATTTAGAAGCCAAACATGGAGGCAGCTGGCCTGAATTGCAACATGAAAATACCAGAAATGGCAGTAAGGGAGTCATTCTCCAGGACTGTGGAGAAAGAATGCTGGATTTCCTTGATGTAATGGGCACCTGGCCCTAGGAAGGAGGTACAAATTTCCTACCTGATGGCAGGACGCAGAATTGCATTGCCAGTAATGAAGTGTACTTTTTCTAGGTTGGACATAGGTCTCTGAGAGATGGCGACGTCCTCTTGGAAAGCCTCTTCTCCACTTCGTAGCTGATCTGCCACCTGAAAGAAACAGAGCAGAACCCCAGAGTGCTCTAGAAATCTCTCCTCTTAGCGGGCAGCTCTCTCATAAATGAGAGACATTCCTTGTCTATCTTTCTGGCTAAAACTATCCCTGCTCAGTACGGGAGAACCAGGCCATATTGCCCCCTTCCCTCCCAAGGTAACTCATTAAATGTGCTGTTACAGCACTATCTCTGGCCAGGAGAGCTTTCTTGTACTGTCCTGTACAGCCCTAAGCACATGGTTCTCAGTCTGCTCAGGCCTCTGGGCAAGCTGTTTTGTAATGCCAACAATTCTCAGTAATAAATCTCTCCCTGTGTTCTCTGCAGAAAACAGATGACATCAGTGCACATGGGGGTCGTTTCCTGCACCAGGGAAGGGAAACAAGTTCTCAGCTGGGAGGTTGCTCACATAACATGTGTCGGAAGGTGAAGACAGGGTTTCAGGCAAGAAGAAAGAGAAGCAATTTATTTCCACCTCTTACCTTCCCTGTCAGCTTGGATGACCGTTTCAGTTTCAGGGATGAAATCCCCTTAGAAATCTTGTTATCCCTTCTGCCTTCTCTCTGCAATACACATTACCATTAAAGGAAATCAGTTTAATGCACAGCAAGAATGATCCATTAAGGATAGAAGGATGCTCAAGTAAAGGTGTTTGTTTTCTCCTCTCCTGCCAGAAGGAACTGAGTGTCCTGCCAAGACTGACTGGTGCCTTTTTGCCCTTCCAGCATTTCAAATACAGTAGCATGAAACAGTTCCTCTGCTCTTCTCCCTCTCAGTAGAACAGCAGAGAAACCAAAAAAAGCAAATGAAAACACAAACACAGCCTGCTTGTCTCACCATATTTGGGCTGTCATGCCTCAACTGGACCTGGTTTTTCCTGCCAAGTGTGTCATATATCTGTGTCATCACGGAGCTGCTCTTGGTGGTGGAACTCTTGGCAAACATTGGTGGCTCTGGCAGGTCCCCCATGAACCTCAGGATGATCACCCACACAGCTAGAGAAGCCTAGAGTAGCAGAAAGCATAGTCAGACAGTGCCAACAGGACCATTGGCTCCATGCCATTTCTGCCTGTTTAGATTAAAAGCATTTTCTTCCTTTACCCAGTCCAAATTGTTGAAATTCCCATTTCCTCTGGCTACCATACAAAGAGTTTAGTTTCATACCAAACAACAAGACAGCAACACACAACACTTTCCTGCTAAAGGAAGAGGGTACAGCTCTGGTGGGACGGTCAGATTTCCTCTGTGATTGCTGAGCCCTCACCATTCCCTTTACTGGCACCTTGGAGGTGTGCTGTGGCTGGAGGGAGGTGGAGAACTGGCTTGAACTGCACTCTGCATTTGCTGACCTAGACAGATAAGTAGTGGAGTGGAATCTGCCCTGACCCTTCATGCCCAGAACTAGAAAGCCAAGTATAGCAAAGTTCTTGATGGGGTCCTCCATTCTGCCAGGCTGTTTAGAATCAAGGAAAAACACCCTCCTCAATCCCCCCCTGGTTCAACAGGATATTGGAGGCCAGGCACTCCCCATTCTGTCCTATCTCACAGACCAGCAACCCTAACAAGAGCAGAGAGATGGATAAGCTTTCATGCTGCTTCTCGCCAGTCCATTTTTGTCCCCAAAGAGTGTCTGGAGAAGTCAAAACACACCTCTGAGTTCCCTCTTTGGGCAAGAATAAAGGTGACCAGAGATCCTGCACTGCGCAGGTGTTTGTGTGAAGTGCCTGCCAGCAAAATGCCAAAAAATGCTGATGGGAACTGCTGCTTTCAATACCAGGGCTCAGGACTATCTCCTTGGCTCTGGAGTCTCTGGTTCCCAGGGCTGTGCCAGAACCAGGACCCAGGGATGAGGGGACCCCTAGAGCCAGAGCTGTAGCAGAACCAGGACCCAGGGATGAGGGGACCCCTAGAACCAGAGCTGTGGAGAGAGCAGGTTCAGCATGAACAAGGAGCAAGATACCAGGACGTTGTCCTTGTCGTCGTGGTAGAGTAGTGGGTGCCGCAGCTGTCTCCGGATATGTGTATGTGTAGAAGACCCCTGAAAATAAGTAGCTGCAAACTTGGGGAAGGTGTATTCTTCCAAACCATGTGCTTCCTCTTCTAGCTCCAAACTCATGGGAACCATGTCCAGGTCCACTTCCTCCAGCTTGTTAGGCTTTGTTTCCAAGTCCTGTGCAGAACATGAGGAAGAAGCATATTTTCTTTTGCTGAACTCTGATATTCTTATGTTTAGTTTTGCCTTTTTTTTTTTTTTTTCCCTTGGCCATAGGTCTTCCAGAATTTGCCTTTCCAACTAACTCCAAAGCCATTTACAGCTGTGACCAACAGATCATTTGGACTCAGAGCTTGTACTTCTGAGATGCATCTATTCCATATGGTCTTCCTGTCTTGGTCCTCAGCAAGATTCTTGCTGATGGAAAATCCAGGTGTTACTGTTCACATCCTGTACTTATCCATACCATTCTATTCTGCCCACCTCTTCCTACAAAATTCCAACCTCCACAGCTATCAGAACAAGTATATCTCAAATTTTGCTTTCAGGAATATAGTTTCACTTGGGTCATGAACTTTCAGCTTCTTTCAGGCAGAAAATCACTGAGAGCACAGTCAGCAGAGCATGAGGTTGCTGCCAAAATGAAGAGGGTGGCACTGTTTGGCTGGGCTAAAGAAACAAATATGCAGTTTGAAGCTATATAGTCCCTAAATTGCATGTGACCAAAAACTCACCTCTGCAAGAGATGCCTTAGTGACTGGATGACTAATGTGGGGGATTTTTTCACTGTACAGAAGTTCATTAAACAGAACTGACCACTGATGGAATTCCAGCAGTCAATGGGCTTACACAAGGGATAAGTATGACCCATTACCAGTCTGCAGCTCTGTACCTCAAAACCCAGAGGAGCCTGTCCTTCTTGGCCTCCAATCACAGAAGGTAAAAAGCCAAAAATTTTGTCCACCATTTCTTGGTCGCTGATAAAATCATAATTTGTTGGTTTATTCGCAAGCATGTCCCTGCTTTGTTGTGCTTCTGCCTCCTCTCTCTCCTGAGCTGGCAGGTGTCCCTTTAAACACAGAAATAGGCATGACTTGAACATGAACATCATGAATTAACGTTATTCTGCTAGAGTGAAGGGGTATGAAGATGAAAGGGTACAAAGATGTGTGCCTGTGAGGTCCAGCCCTTCCAGTGCAGTGGTGAAACAGGAAGTCAAATGTTGCTTGTGTCAAACAGTGACAAAGACCTGGCACATCAGCACCAGCAGGGCCCTGCTCTTACAGCTGTCTTTATGGACTGTTGGCCTATTGATAATGATGTGCAGTTATTCAAGAATTTAATCAACAATAGATAATACGGGAAAAGCACTGAATTTCTAACAGCAGAAAACCCCACAATATTTAAAATTTTAAAATGTTTTGTGTGAGGAGACTAGTAATAGCATTGGGCATATTTGGCTAAAGAGCCACCTTATGCTGCAATCAGAAATGTGTATGTGTTTACCTTGTTATATTTTTCAAAACATCATTACAAATAGGATTACAACTATGTTTTCTCTTTCTTTAAATGTAGCAGTGCTCAGAGGTTTGAGCAAATCCGCAGGTGTGAGCTGGGTAACGCTGGCCAGTGTTGTTCCTCCTGCATACCTACCTCTTGTAATCTCACAGCTTCTTCCCTTGCTTTCAGTGGTCCCAAGGCTTGGATGAGATGTTTCTCTTCCTGCAAGTGGATATTCCTAGCTTCCAGCTTATTCTGTGGAGAACAGGACTATTCTGTGACTGTTTGTACAACTGCTGAGCCAACTCCCTTCTACCTTTAACAAACTGTCCACACCAGGACTCTGTCCCAACACAGGCTTAATTTCAAGAATTGGCATTTTAGGGAACAGGCTAAATCTGCAACCTGGCTTTGTCCTGTTTGTACAGCATTAGTGGAAAGGAAATCAGGGAGAGACCTCTCGTGTGCTGTGGACTGCCAAGGGCTGGTAGCACCTCCCAAGACACACTGTGTTGGGATTCCCTTCTGAATGGATCCCTGCGTGCCATTATCAGACCCTGCTGTAGAAATTGACCTCCCCTTGCAGGACTGGCTCATACACACAGACCTTTCCTCCCTTCTGTCAAAGCCACTGCAGCTGTCAGTGAAGTTTTGATCCATGATAACAATGACATAAAGCAAATGTAAACAAGATCAGTCTGCTTAACACTCTGCTTTTGTACTCGGCAAGAGTTCAAAATAAAATACCCCAAAATGAACATCCACACCCAATGCTATGTTAAGGCAACACTTGCTGGTGATAAAATCTCTATAGGAATTTCATAGAAACAATGTGTTCACAAGGCGTCTGTGAGCATTACCTCCCTCTTTATCCTCTGGTAGGTTTGGCGAGCGAGCATGCCCCGTGCATATGCCTGTATGACACACACAGCTTTCTTCTGCTCCGCCACCTTCTGGCGCACCAGATAACCGCGGCACATGGCCTGCAGCCTGATGATGCCAGCCCGGGTGGCCTCGTACTGCTGAGCCAGCTGCCGGCTGCGGTACAGGGCCTGCAGGCGCCCGAAGCCCAGCAGCACCTGGGGGCGGTGCAGAAAGAAGAAGTCATTATGGTTCCAAACCATCGAGACGGGGTGGGATGGAAGACAGCAAAATTCGGTGACTGGATAAAGACACTGGAAGTGGTTGATGTAATATTACCCTTTATGCTTTGTTTTCTACCAGTAATAAGCTTTTAAAACTAGTATATAGAGTTATTTGGGGGATCTGTTCTAGGGAGTGGCTCCAGAAAGTGACAATGGTAGCCTGGGATTACAATAAGAGAAGGAACTGAGCAGAAATGAAGCCAAGTGAATGGAAACAAATGAACAATCAGACAGTAGTTGCATCACTGATGCAGAATAAAGAATGTTTCTGACTGAAACTGGCAGTTTCTCCTCCTGCCCATCTCAAATGGGATGTATGGGATATAATAATAATAATTCCTGCCGCACAAAAACACAATCTGTGAGTGCGCCCAGTTTTCCTCGCCCAGAAAACATGCCATTTATAGAAGATCAGCCAATATTTTTCACACAGAATCACACAGAAATGTCAAGGTTGAAAGAGACCATCAAAATTATCTAGTCCAGTTGTCAACCCAGCACCACAACTACCCCTAAACCATAGTCATAAGTGCCACATTCAGATGCCTCTTCAACACACCCCAAGATGGTGGCTCCACCACCACCCTGGGCAATTTATTCCAGTGCCTGACCACTCTTTCAGTGAAAATTTTTCCTTAATATCTAATGTGAATCTGAATTTCCCCTGGCAAAATTTTTAATAATGTGAGATTGATATAATGACTTTTCTGGTAATTTTTTACAAAATCTCTGTTTTCCTGCAGCAGTTGTGGAAGACACTTTGCCCATAGCATGGTGATAATGCACAAAGGCTGGGCTTGTGTTTGTGACAAGTAAGAAGTGTGGTACCACTTATATGTCAGGTCTCTGGAGCCAGGCTTGACAAAGGTGAGTTGGGTTCCTGTTTCACCAAAAAGGAGAAATGTCACAGGTTCAGCAAGCCCTGAGAGGTCCCAGAGCCCTCCTTTACACCCTGTCATCTTGTCTATTCTCCCTTCAATTGAGACTATCTTAATTCCTAATACTCCACTCAGTCTGGCAGGGAACAATATATAAACACACACACAAAAATATATATTCATTGATACACCTTCATCTTACCGTTCTGAACTCCTTCCGGCAGCAGTAGCCTCTCCAGGCTGACTGAATGGCTACAGCAGACTTCCTCTGTTTCAGGAACTGCTTCCTAAGGAGACAGACATGTGAGGTGACAAACAATAGGTTATCTCTGTTGCTTCTTATGATAGTAGTAAAGAATAAGGTGGCTTTTTTTCCATTTTATGGGATGGCCACAGTCTGATGTCAGCCTTGTTTGCTGCAAAAATACTCATAGCAACTACAGACCAAATTAATTGCTGTGGTCAAAGTGCTCTGTAAGAGCTGAAGACCCCTCACATCAAGACTGGACAAGTTAACTTCCCCATCTAGTAACCTCTTTCTCCCCAGTGTTTTGCTGCCAGGACAAGGAACCCATCTGAGCAAGATGAACCTCCCATGGTAGAAACTGTCACACTGGAGCTGGAAAAGCAGCAAATAGCTCTGATGGTTAAAAGTAAAAACAAAGAGAGGCTTTTGGTTTGGGTACTCTGTTGGATAGCAGGCAGAGTCCGAAATAAAAGAGGGAAGTTTTGGGGCATTTGTCATATTTTTTAGTTCTTCCTTCACTTCCTCCACAGACTGTTTCTAAACCAAATCAAGACTCAGTCCTATATCATAGTTCTGATTGAGGGGATACACAAACCATGAGTACAAGTCATGATGTAAAGCATTTAATGAGGACAAACATTTGTTTGACAGTGACTAAATTTTGCTTCTGAAGATATTTCAAACTAAAACAGACACAATGCAAGAATTAGGCATCTTTGGCAGAGAGAAGGACTAGTTAGTTTCTATCAGATTCTTATCAATGTCTTGTATCAAAGAAGCATCCTAAGTAAGAGAATCCTTGTAGCTCTGAGAAGGGCACAAATTCCATGGGGATTCCCTGCTTTCTAGTTACCTACTGTTTACTAAAAATATTAAGAGCAAGTCCTCCTTTCAAACCTTCCTTTTCATACATGCCACAGCCTTGCATTTTGAAAAAATCACAAAAATAGCAAAACTGAACCAAAGCAAATCTCTGTCCAACATCTGCATAGATACACTGTGTATTGTTACATGATGAGAATGAAATTTCAGTGGAAGGTATAGACTGATACATTTCATACTCAGAAATGCTGCACAGAGTGTGTTAAGCTGTGCCACAAAGATTAACTGCTTCAAAATAAAGCAAATTCCCTTCTGTAAGATCACTGACCTGTCCTTCAATCCTCTCATCACCTTCTGGATAAGAAGAACCTTATCTGTGAGTACATTCTGGAGTTGCAGCTCCAATACAGTGTCATGATGATCCTGTTAAAAGAAAGTGTGGATATGCCATCTTAGCAGACACACCTACAACATCTGGAAATGGGACACGTGATTTGAAAGAGACCCAAAATCAGCATGATGTTGCATAATATGACTAAAATGCATTTATGTGACTGCAGTAGGAAGAGTGCACACCACCTGAGCAGACTTGGTCTAGCTATAGCCATAAACAAGCAAGAATCTGCCTGCAGCAAGACTGTTTTCAGCTGAGGCTATGCTACAGGCAAGGTGGTCCTCTGCAACAGTGCACTGGTATCCTGTTCTTTTTTATGCTCCAATACACTGCACTGTGCTGTTTCAGCTGCAGCACTGTAGCACAGAAACAGGATCTGCCTCTCTTACACCAAACCCTCTCCACTGGATTATATGGCTTTCAAGAACAAAGATCCACCGTCAGATTCAAGAGAGAGTGTGTAAGACAACCCAGTCCTCCTTGGTCGCCACTCTTGCACAAGCAGGCCAAGCTGTACTGTGAAGCGCCCAGTTTTTCATGAGAAAAGACAATAAACAGTCCTTTTTACTTACTTTAAGGAAAATCTTGGTCCTTCCAACTTGCCAGCTTTCACCTTTGCCCAGCACTGCTTCGGAGATGCTGATGCAGCTCTGTCGAATATCATTCTTTAGCTGATGTGCAAAAGCATCAGGATGTTAGAGCTTGGCTGTGAAACACAGCAGCTGTACTATGCAAGGATCTACTGCCCTGCATTCCAAAGGGTGCAGAACAGAAAGAGATGAGGTCTTGCAGACCTCTGGGCTGACAGTACAATGAATGAAAGTGGTTCAGCTCAAACTGTCAGGAAGAGGAGGAATGTGATTGCATGACCAAACATTCCAGAGTCAAGGTGTGAGGAGGACGTCAGAGACCTGAGAAATGTGTGATCACAGATAAAAACCATCTGAGGGCAATGGCAATGGGGATGTTACCCTGCCTGCAAAGTCTGTGTGGAACAGGCCAAGGACAGCTGGACCTCAAAGCAGCTCTGCATTTTCAGCTGAGGTTGAAGGGAGTATTTAACTGTTTAGCTATAATTACTGTGATAACAGTTCCTGTGATGACATCTCCGCTGCTGACAGCTCTCTCAACTCTGCCAGCAGTAATTCAAGAACTTTCTACTGTGGGAAAGACTAAAGCCTCATAAGGAAAAGTTAGATTAGCCTTAAACCATGTTTTTGCTTACATACCTGTTGTCGAAGAGACCATGGCAGAAGAAATCTGTATCTCTCAAAGAACTCCTCAAAGCTGTAACGAATTGGGTACCCAGCTTTCCTGATCTGAATGGTCTCCATCATCCCTGAATATCGCAGCTGTTTGATACATAGTTCCCGATCAAACAACTGAAAGGGAAAGCAGACAAGGAGGAGACTCAGCACTGAAAAAAGGTACATGTGCAGTATCCCTCAGAATATGTCTATTAACCACCAGCCTCAGAGGGCCAGAAAAATGGCCTACTGTGCTTTTTCAGATTGTATTTTTCTTCAGTGTACTAAATTAATTCATTACAAGCATAAACAAGTCACCCCAAAGGGTCTTCAGTTTTGTGTACATCAGCAGTAGAAACAGTCTGTTAACTTCAGTCTGGTTAAGAACTGCAATTTCAGATGAACAGTCAATTGATTATACAGTTTTGCAGGTGAATAGCTGCATTAGCAATTTAGACCTTTGGGCGTACCATGCAAAGCACAGCAGGCATGCTGCTCTTCTCTTATTACTATTGTTTAATCTTATCTGAGATTAAAAATTAGCTTACTAAACCACATGCAGTGCTTCAAAAATTTTTAAATCACTTGACCAATACCATACAAGGTTTTGGAGTAGAACAGGATTGAAATCCCCCAAGTTCCAGCCATGTGTCCAAATGACAAACTGACTCCTCCTGGTATGTCAGATTAAGCCAAATCACCCCTCTCACAAACTCCAACAGCTCTCCTATTCTCTCTCAGGCTATTTCATAGTATCATCACTGTTGATCCTAATGTTTTTTTGTTTGTTCCTGGTGTTGAGGGGCTACAGACTTTTCAGTTTTGTCTTTATCTTTACCAAAAAGGAATCTATAACTCCACTCAGGAATACATCTGTGTGCTTTTTTGCTATCCATTATTCTATGGTGCTTTTTTGAGATACTTTTGTAAATTAACAATGCTGTATCCTCCTACTATGTTTATTGCAGGAATACCCTGTACTCCAGCTCTTCTTGGATGCAGCCAAATACCTCTGTAAAATGTTACACAGCAGCTGAGAGCCTTTTCTCATTACAAACTTTACCAAAGGCAAGACTTTGTATTGTTAGAACATTACCAGTGGTTTCTTGTAGTCATTTGGCTTGATGCAGCGGATGAAGTATGGCTGGCACTGCTCAAGGATTTTCATTAGTTTTTCCAGGGATTGCTTGAACTGTCCTCCCAGTGTTGAGAGCCGCTTGGTGGTGTCCATGCCCTGGGGAGAGAAAGCACATGCTGACTGCAACATCATTCACCCTCAGAGGCCAGTTAATAAACCTTTGAATTTTTGTACAATGTAAGAGTGTCACATAACTACCAGGAAAAAAATTATTTACCTACATGGGAGCTACATTGGCCATCTGTACCTTATTAATTTGGGTTTATTCTTGTAAAGAAACTCCCCGCTAAGTGCTTTCACCTACTTGGGCACTAAGTTCTAGCAGTAGGGGTGGCTGTGGTAGAAGTAATTCCACCCACAGGAGCCCACGTGCACCTGTCTCTTCCAACCAAGGCTGTGTTTAGTGCCAAACTGTGGTTCCTGGGAGTGTGCCTGAAAGCTTGGTGAGAAACAGTCACTCACAAAGCAGGAAGAAGCTCTAGGCCAGATATTTTGCTGCCATCATAGCTGGGAATGCTAACGATCCAGAACGGCCCATTCCTTAGGGATTAGGATGACCGATCACCTTGCTCATGAATACTACAGTAAGCACTGGAAAGGCAAACTTTCCCTGGAGTATAAGGTACTCCAGACTTCCCCAGCATCTCTGACAGCACAGTTTCACCTGGCTTTTTCAAATCATCATGTTAGGCCTAAGTTTCTACATCTCAGAATGAGCACATTAAATTACAGTGACAACAGTACAGATTCCTAGTAGCAAAAGGAAAAGGACTCCACTGGCCTTTTATATGCAGGCAGTGGGCTGATCATTGCAGCACAACATGGCTGGTGTGTTTGTTTGTTTGTTTGGGGGAGTTGGTCCGTTATGGGGATGTTGGAATTTTTTCAAAGTAAATAATTTAAAGTCCGGTGGCTCCCCTCACTTCCATGATCTTTAGGTACCTCATCCTGCTGTTCTTTGGTCTAAAGTGTCCTTTTGAATGCTCAGATTTCCACCCTCTGCTTTAGCTACAGGGCAAGGCTGCCCTCCAGTGATCAATCATTCGTGTCTTTGGAAAAGAGCTCCTGGGAATGTCATTGCAGTTCTGATGCATCTCAGGGCTAACAAGCGCCCAAAGTGGGTATAATGACAACTTACACATATTTTATCTGTAAGTGATTTTCACTCTCAGACCTTCGAGGTCTTTCTGCTGTAGTATTGGTGGGATGGCCACTTTAGGCTGAAGCCCATGCCCTCATCATCTTGCACCTGCAACATTGTTAAAGCTGAATTTGTTGTTGAGTTACTGGTGGCTTTTCTGTTATGGTGTGTCAGGAAAGGAACTCCGAGACCTCAGGACAAAAAAGTGTTTTCTGGCACATCATTCATTATTCTTTCCTGTAGCCTGCTTCTAAGGCTTCCCAATGATGATCCCATGTATTTGAACATCAACAGCTAATTTCTGTGCATTTTGACATGGGGTAGCCCACATTTGGTATTTCCTTTCTTGACATATTGCTGTACTTTTTTTTTCAATAACACAGCCTTAGTTATAGGAACAAGACTCGTTAGAGCATTAGAGCAATGTAAATAGTTATGATATTTAATCTGGAGGTATTCATAGCATTTAACAGATGCTAAGACAGTTATCTGTTGCTGCTTATACTACTTCTAATATTCTTTGCCCCCAGGATGTTTACCTGTCCTTGGCCAGGAGTTCTGGACAGCAGAAAGCCACACTGGGACAGAGGAAGAAAGGACAAGATCAGAAAACAATGCCAGGAGAATAGACAGGTAACAGGTAAGATAAGATAAGATAACAAACTGATTGTTCTGTATCCTGACAGGAAGACTCAAAGATGTAAAGCAAAAGTTCCTTCACATACTGGTGACATGACATAGCCAAATGTTCAGAAATGAAGGTATGTGGAAGTTGGAGCAGGACAGAGAACCTGAACTGTGTCCCACACTGTTTTCTAGTCCACTGCACTTCACACCCTTATTTCTACTAGGCACAGACACAACAGGCACAGTGGAGTCTGTGATGATGACCCATTGTGAACTTTGTCACATAGTGACATCCACGTGGTCCAGTTGATGGCAACAAGTGGGGAGGCATCACGACTCGTGGTTCTGAAACTGCCTGCAGGCATGGCTACACAGATGTCCAGGAGAGACCTGGGAGACAGGGCTGACATTGCACCTGTTTACAGTGTGAACACCAGATCCCAACTTCTCCTGCAGCCCCCTTGGCTTTCAATCTGAATGAAAGAGATGGGCACTTGCAGAGACAGTGCAAAAGAAAGAGGAGATCAAGAACAGCCAGAGCTTTATGGAATGCAGGAGAAATTAGTTGTTTCTACAAGACAGTGCCAGTAAGCCAACCTTGTAGACCTGGTCAGATCCAAGATGCCGAATGGTCCCACGTCCCAGACTAGGTGGGGTTGTTTCCACCTGGAAAATCTCTCTCAGGAATCTGTTTTTGGAGGAATGGACCACTTGCATTACATTGGCACTCAGTGTGTCACGATTTTTCTCCAGGAAATCTATAGGATGGAAACAAAATTAGCCAGTCAGCTCTGCAGCCTGCTGGCTCTAGCACCACTCTGTCTACCTAAAATCCACTTAATTTACAGTAACTTGCAGATTGATTTAGAGTAATCCTTCTGATCTCCTGATCAACTTCAGATCAACACTACCCTGGGAGAGCCACATATCCAGGGCAGGTCATGCCCTTCCCTTCACCCTCTGTATCCAGCAGAGATAGGCTCACCTTTTGATTCATAAAAGACAACTCCAGCAAAGTGGTTGATGCCAAACTTGGTATCATGAACATTCTTAGGTGGGATGTAGACTTTACTTTTACCATGGAGGGAATTGATTTTGATAAGCATGGTGGCATCTGTGCCCTAGAAATAAATATAGGTAAAAAAGGATGGTTAAGCAGATTGTCCCCAGCACTGGCCTGTGCTCAGTAAATAAACAGAAATGGTGCTTAGAGATAACAAAAGCTCAAATTCTGCCCTTATGTGTATAGTAGATCTGGAGAAAGGTAGTACCAAAAGTATCTTCCCTTTTACACAGACCCCTGTTTAAGCATCATGACAGAACACACCATCGAGAACAGGGCCTAGTGTTCTAGAGCTGTACACAAGCTCCTAACATTACTAACATACCCAGGTTAAGAATTTACCAGATCTTTGGACCTCACAAGCAAAGCCCCCCACCAACCTTCTCACACCCTCCTACCCAGGAAGGTGTAAGGGATGCCTCCTCCTTCTCCTGGGCAGGCACAGTTCTACTTGCACTCCCCAGTCAGTGTGCCCAGACCATGAGTGCCAGAGGTCAGGCAGTCAGCTGGGTGCTTCTCTTCAAGGGGTGCCATCATGATGCCATCCCCTCATGGGCCATGTGAGCACTGTGCCCTGGCCTGTGCCCAGGGCAGTGGGGGCTGTGCTCTCGGAAGTCACTGCTTTGGGAATCATGGAAAAGGTGTTTTCTTGATCTGTGGGACCACCCTCTTTTTAGGGAAGAAAGGGGAAAGCTGTCTGCCTGTACATGATCCTTTCAAATAGTTACCTACAAATGAGCTGAGGCAGAGGCTTGCTTTTCTGGACACCCTCCATTGTCATCTGATTCCTGCACCAACACTCCAGTTTAGCCTCATCCTGCTCTGCAGACTATGAAAATGCTCTACAGGGATGTCTGAGATCAGATGCTACTTTCATCTCTGCTCTTCTGTTTGAGATGACTGGCCTTTGCAGAATGACATTTCACAGAATCACAGAATCATGGCAGACAAGTGCCACAGGCTTTCCCCTCAAACACTAAGCAGGTCACCTTGTCATGGAAGGAGATAAGGTTAGTCAAGCAGGGCCCTTGCTGACTGGGCCTGATCAACTTGTTGTTCTGTACCTGCTCTGTGATGGTGCTCAAAAATGATCTATTTGTGACCTTCCCTGGCACGAAGGCTAGCTGCCAGGCCTGTAGGTCCCCTTCAGTTCCTCACAATGGTGACATTGCTCAATTATGTCTGTCAGCAAGGGGAAAAAAGAGCAAGCTGCAGCCCAGACCAACAGCAGAATAATACTCAAACAATAAATGATTTCAAAGATTTCCTAAGAAGCCCTTGTAAAGTGATACACACTCCTTCCTTCTCTGTTGGGATCGGCTGTAAGAGTTTCAACAGCCAGGCACCAGGAAGAGCACATTCCAGGAGAAAGTGAGACAGAAACATCTATGGGGAGAATTTACTGCCTCTCCTAATGTATCTGAAAGCCACTTCTGCACTTTTGTGTGTCTAAACCCAAGTGTTACCTGTAAGCTGTGTGCAAAGCCAGACATTACAAGTGAAAGCAGAAATTTACCTTTGGGAACCTGCTCTCTTCATCAATGAGGGAGATGATATTCATGGGCTTGAGCGCAATCACTTCCAGAGTCTGGTGGTTATCAGCAAAGTCAATGTTGTTCCAGCTAATGTGCTCTGCAAGGTATTCCTCTTGCTCCAACTTGAAGACATGGTGCACGAAGAACTGCTGAAGGTGCTCATTTGCAATGTTAATGCACAGCTGCTCAAAGCTGGGGAAGAACAAGATGAAAGCCCATCCTTGGCCAGTGTTGCACTGCTCTCTGCTATTTGTTTAGCCTTTGCATTAAATGCAAATCCAGATGCACCACTGCCATATTGCACAGTGCTGGCGACTGCCATCACTGCACGTTGCCAATCTTAGCAATACAAGGGAGGTATTTTCTGCTGTGGCAAAGACCAGCAGCAGTGAGCCAGCTGATGACTGAATGTTGCTGAGTAGGCAAAAAGATATTTTATGTGTTTCAAGAAACACCAGAGATAGAGGGGCACATGTAACTGTGAAAATTGTTCGATTTATGAGCATGCGGCATGTTTCTGCTTGCACTGACACTACCACTCCTTTTGTTATTTACTCCTTTATGCTGCACCTGAGTATCATTCCCTCATACTTGCTGTGATTGCCTCTGGGGTGCTCACCACAGTGAGGACCCACGGGGACTGCAGATCTTGGGAATGGCACAAAATAACAGGAGAGAACACAAAAGGTAGAAGACAGACTGTAGAGATCCTAGATTCTCTTGCAAAAGTCACTGAGGAGTATTATCTGGCTGAAGGCAAGAGGCATCACTTGAAATGAATTGCAAAAGACTGCAGAGTATGTGCTGATGGTTTTTGGAGAACTGATGGTACCTGACAATTGAGAGAGCTGCTGCCCCCCGACCCCCAGAGAGAAGGGCAAACAGAAATGCTGCTTTGGGAATGGAAACACCAGTGGAAGAGACAGCAGTGACATGCAGTGACATAATGGTGTGCTGACCAGGGACTTTGCTGACCTGCCCTTAGGAGTAGAAAAATGAAGCAGTAACACAACAGCCCCNGAATCTGCATGATCATAATTGGGAAAATCCAGTAATGGAATTTTCACCATTTTTCTGAGAATCAGGATGATGATGAAAGAGCATGTGTCTGAGCATGTGTCTCTGTTTTTTCATTGTTTGATTTTACATAAGCTACTTTTCAGCTTCCTATTGCCTTGCATCTGGAGTTTCCTACCTGTTGTTGCTGAAGTTTTCAAACCCAAAAATGTCCAGCAGTCCAATGGATTGATGTCTGTCTTTAGGCTTCTGAGAAGCTGGGTTGAAAATGGCTGAGTTGATTTTGTTCACAATCCACAAGAAAATCCGTCCATATATACCCTGAGAAAAAAAATAAAAGAGGAATTAGAGCCCATCATTAGAGACTTTGGATGTAACTTACTGCTTGCTGTTGTGCTGTCAAAGCTGTGTCTGAGAACTGCAGCCCTCTGGGTCAATGTTTATCACATAAGGCTCCTTAGCCAGGAAAAAAGACAGCTCTGAAAGCATCCCCAGTCTTTAAACTGGGAATCTGTGAGCAGCAGTACCTTCACAAAGGCATCCCTCCCATTGGCAGCTTGAACCACGTTCAGAGGCCTGGACACACTTTCTCCTCGGACAATGATGGAGAGGTTTGTGAGGCTGTTCTGGAGTTCAGTAGAGTCCACCTGGAGAAACAGCCATGGCAACCTGGTCATTCCAGGTGGATAAAGGAGATCCAGCAACGTTTGTGTCAGGAGGAGAGCTATGACAAACTGCTTGTCTAGCAGCATCCACTAGCAACTTGCTGTCCCATTTAAAGGTCTCCCAGCTTGGAGAGACATCTGCAACAGCATGACTAGAGTGTCAGCAGGACAGAGGGGACATGCCTGTTCAATGTTCATTCCTTCATAAACTCCACAGACATTCTCCACTGTGCTCATGGAACAAGGGAGAGGGAAGAACCAGCAGGAGATGAGAGTCCATTACCTCGAGCAGTTTGGTGGCGATGGAGAAGTGTGGTGAGTCTATCACATCAGAGCAGTCCAGGTTGTCATACACGGCCGCTGCAAGGAGAAACAGCCAGCCTCAGGGGGAGCCATCACTGTTAATGCAGCTGTATTTCTGTGACCCCATAGCGCTGGGATCGTGGCAAGGTACTCAGTTCTCATTTGAAACTGACAGGTTTGGTGATTTTACCAAGGAGGGTCCTGATTTCACCAGGATCCTGGGATCTACAGGGCTCTTTCCTGTCTAGAATGTCAGGCTAAAAACAGCAGCCAAACTGACAAGGTTATTCATTTAAAAGAGTAACTACTGGGGATCTGGGGAAGTAATATCTGACTCCAGAAAATGTGTTTCTGGAAACATTTTTCCTGTGTATCTGGCTTGTGGGAAATTCAGAGAACAAAGAGGAATAAAAGAAATCCCTAATTTTAGTAGTCAGCATTATCCAAAGAATCCAGCTGCCATCTCTGTATCGGGCCTACTGTATCACAAAGCGAGGAGTTCTTTCCTAAAATGTGAAAGTTTCTGGCACGTGCTGGTGAGTCACACTGTCACTCTGTGCCTCTCTGTACCAGAAGTGCACCTATGCAAGTGAGTGTTCAGCTGAGTTAAGTAGGAGCTGATATTATCAGCTGATAGTAGGACTGCTATTATCTCCAGGACAAAGATCACTCCTGTGTTCTCTACCCTATGTAGAACAACAATCAGCAAATGTAACATGGCATTATACTCTGTTGTTTCAGTTTGTGTGATAAGGGCCTATTTACAACCATGAAGACATGACAGTGTGACAAAATATTAAATAAGACACTGTTTCTCAAAACACATGGCAGTGGAGTCACAAACTGGATTCATAGTGCTTCTCTGCCTGCCCTTCCAACTCTGTTCACCTGTTAATACAGGTCAGAGCAGCACAACCTAATCTGTGCAGGTGGAAGCAGGAAGCACCCAAGGGAGGTACTTTACCATTGAGTCTGAGGCACAGGCACAGGCAATGCTGAATTTACCTTGGAACTCTACATTCCCTAGGTGCAGGATTGCAGCCAGCAGCTTGCTGATGTCCCAGTGCTCAGAGTCTGAGAACATGAGGATCTTCATAGCCGAGCGGATGTGGGCATAATCCTTGGCGTCATTCCGGCTGTCGCAGGACATGCAGTTACCCTGCAAGCAAGCACCACACCAACAGGTAAGGAAAATCCTCCTGCTACCCAGACAAGGGAGAAAGCACGTGCAGACAAGCCTTGGTACACAGGGTGGCTGCCCTGTGAGTCCACAAGGATGCAAGGTAAAAACCTATTTGAACATTCTATATCCTCTTCCCGTGATTGTATCTTCCTTGATCTCTTCTCTCAAAAAAAACCTCATTACCAGAGGGCTGAATAATGCATTTCTCCAGGGCTAGACTGAATACTGGGGAAGCCAAAAGGAAAAGCTGATGGGAAGGCTGCTGTGTAGCATAGGAGGACAGGAAGCTTTGACAAGGTTACTTACATTTACAAGGCCATGCCTGTTTCTTTGGTTTCCTCTCTCTGCCTTGTCAATGGAAAATTAAGAGCCCTCATCCCAAACCAAAGCAGGTTGGGTTGGATAAGTACTAGAAGGCATATCTCAAAATAAAAATATTAAGTCCTAGTGGAAAGCAAATGGAAGCATCCAAGACAGCATCAGAAGAACCTTCATCAAAGCCTGCACAGCAGGTCCTAGGATGCTGCTCCTGATAGAAACTATTTTCAGCCATAATGGAGATGGGGAAATGCCTTTTCTCCCTTTTTTTCTTGCCATTTCTGACAATATAGTGTGGTGATTACAAAAATGAGATATTCCTAGACATTTCAGTTTACAGCATGTAAACGTGCCAGTTTCTACCAACCTTAACAAAAACATGGATACGTTCTCCTTTAATCCAATCCTTCTATCTCAGTATCACACTGCCCTACCTGCTGATCCAGGGCCTTTTTATGGAATGGCCAATGGGTTAATTGCACTAACTGCACTCATCAGCTTTGCTACAAGATCACTGCTATTTTGAAAACATTACATTTGAAAAAATCTCCACAACTCTAATGGCTTTGCTTTTGAGACTCCAGAAACAGACTTGTTTTCATTTCTTTCATTCCTAGAAATTAGATGGCCAGCTCCAGCTAATTTCAGTAGAGGCACGACTTAAACACATTCTTTCCACAGCTGTAGAACAGCCCAAATCTAACCAGGTGGCATATTTAATATGAGTTATATACACAGGCTAAAGGACAGGATTTTCATCATGGCTTTCATGTCCTAAACCACTCAATTAGCTATTTTCAGGAACCTCACCTATGAAGATCCCACTTCTGCCACAATGGCATCATAACCCAGACACGGTTATTGGCACCAATCATGGGAGGTTACACTGAATGCCAGCTGCCTGCATTATGTATATAAGATTTATTAGATATAAGGACTAGGATTCTTAGTAATTTTCCTCTAAGGTACATATATGTGATTACCATTCTCCCTGGCATGAAATCCCTTGAATTTCTTTGAAATCTGAGTGTCTGGGAAAGTGGGGGATGTTGTCCACATTCTGTTTTAAGATGTCCTTTATGTTTCTGAAGTTGGACTTTGACAGAAAGCTTTGACCTGCCACAAGCTGCTTCCCACTGGTGGACAATACAGTGTCTGAAACTGATGCTCACAGCACTTTTGGTGTTACTGCTTCTGGTACTCTAAGGGAACTACTGTTCATATTTGGTAACTGTCATCTGCAGCTCCTAGTGATTGTAATTGCTTGCTGGAAAAAGCAAATGGCAGAGGGATAATGGCGAATAAAGCAGAGATTATTACCATAGTGAGATAAGTGTACTCTGAAGCAGTGCTCAAATTCAGCATCTTTTTCTGCTCTGTATTCATCCCCATTAGCATGCAGTAGAAGATGTGATAGTTCCTCTCCTCTGGAGCCTAAAAATAAAAGAAATAGGCCAATGGACAGCCTTGTCAGGATAAGCTTCTAACACAAGAACAGGCAGAATGTACAGCTGCCAGTGTCCTCACCTGCCGGCAAACCCGGGACTTCTCCAGGAGAAACTGTTCTATCCGGGCTCCTTCTATCACACCACTTTGGTTGAAGTGAATATCAATGTATTTCCCAAAGCGGCTTGAATTGTCATTTCGAATTGTCTTGGCATTTCCAAAAGCTGATGGGCAAGAGACAGAGCCAGTATCTGTATTAATGCAGTTCATGAACATCAAGCCTATTTTTTCCCCTTCTACTTTGCTGCTAGTATTTTACATGTGTTCCAAATGACAGTGCTGAGAAGCACTGGAGAATGACTTGTCTCATTGTGCCTCCTGAAGAGAGGGGCAGCCATACTGTGCACCCTGATCATTGGGTCCTAAAGGGCATATTCAGATGATCCAAATGTGGTCTATATCTGGGCAGACAAGAGATCTGGGCAAATCTGAAGACCTCCAGAAGGATTTACTGGGAACATGTTAATCCCTATACAGAGAAAGATGGGTGTCTCAGGGAGCTCCCCTACAGATACATCTATGCATGTCCAGTCACTTTGTCACTGTCTAAGGCAAATGCAAAACCAGGGGACTTTGCCTTGGGCTCTGCAGTCCCAAGAACTCTTGTGCCCCTGGCAGATCCAGGGTTTATACTACAGTGGTACCTCCTCCTGCAGTGTGAGAGCAAAGCTGCTGTGGACTGCCAGGGAACACGGCAGAAAAGTATAGAGAACAACTACAGTGCAGCACCAGTGTTTCAGGGGGGTTACCAGTGAAGCAGATACAATGGTTCAAGGATCTGTTTCTGTTTTTTGGGTTTTTTTTTTATCCTGAGATAAATGTGGTAAATCAGCCATATTTGCTAAGTAACCCACCTTCCAGAATAGGGTTGGCCTCTAGGATTTGCTGCTCTATCCAGGAATGCTGGCCACTGACAGCTGCCAAAAACTGTAGTATTAGCTTTGTACTTTCAGTTTTACCAGCTCCAGATTCTCCACTGCAGTAAGAAAAAAATATCATTACAGGCTTCCTTTCTTTTTTTGGTAACATGGCAGACCAAGTTAAAAAAAAACAACTCCACCTAAGTTCACCCTGAATGGCAGGGTATTGGCAGGGTATGAAATGTCTTTCATAGAGGGCTGGAAAATTCGAGTCTTTCATCATCTTATCTGCTTAAATTTAAGCTGTTTTTCAGATTTAGGCTGAGAATTAAATTCTCCCACCCATTAAAAACAAGCAAATCCATGGAAGACATTCTGTACCTGTGCAAATTAAATGACCATTTGCTTTTCTTCTTTATTGCTTTACCAGATTGACAATGCTAGTGTTAGCACATCAACTGAGTTGACTCAGATACTTTACAATGAGACTATCTGATTATTCACATGGATGACAAACAGAAAACTGATTCTTTATAGGATGAAGAAAGCTTCCATCCATCTTTGGGTTAGCAGAGGTTATTCCTCTTGAGGAAATGTCTAGTCTCAGGAACTACATGTAACATAAATATCTTGTCTCCAAGGTAAAAGATAGCCCTATATCACACAAGCTCAGGTGTAATGTTTCTGTATGTAGTGACCACATGCAGAACATACAAGCACATTTAAAGATTCTGGGGGGAAACAGTGGACTTCGGAAATCCTTTGCTTATGTTTTACCTTTTGCAGCCCTAACTGAAAATAAAGGAGCAGGGAAGAAAATATTTCCTTCCTGTTGTCTCTAGTTTTATCTGTGCCCTTCCATTTGGAAGATCTCTTGTGTCTACAAGGTGCCCCAAACTATGGCAGACTTGGTTTCTGCTGTTTGTCCTCTCCGAGTCCATTCACCTGATCACACAGCACTGGTCTCTCTTATTCCTCTTCATATTGAAGTAACAGTTGTCTGCAATGGCAAAGACATGAGGTGGAAGCTCTCCAATCCTCTTGTTATAGTACAGTCTGATCTGATCCACTGTGTAGAGGGGCAGCAGCTGGTATGGATTCACTGCTACAAGGATTGATCCTGTGTAAGTCTGGAAAACAGTTGTGAACATTATTGCTACAGCAAACCTGCAAACAAGAATATAGCCAAAGCCATTTGCAGTGTAAATCTAAAGAGAGGCAGAAGGGAAGCTTGGGAGATCATAGCAGCATTTGGGTGAGGCTGAGAGCCCAGTTCCTCACTATCAGCTGCTGTTAAACATCCCAGGATAAGGAGGGTTTTGCCCAAGGAAGAATGCTAGGTGTAATCTCCTTGCCAAATGACAGCTCAGTTCTCTGTCTCAAGCTGAAGTATACAGAAGTCCAATTTGACCTGGCACTTTATTGTGTTATCATAAGGTGTTCTGCAGTGTTTTGTCAAGCAGCTTTTGTATTCTTGTGCACATGTAGCTGAACTTTGCTAATGGGCCAAGTTATAGTTGTGCTATTCATACAGTGATTTAGAAACATTTGTATACAGCTCCACCAGTGAAATGAAGGAGGCTGTTGAAGGCTGTGGAGATGCAAGGCAATAATATTGTTTGAAAACTACATGAAACAACTGCAGGCTGCTAGAGTTTAATATAACAGGTCTATACACACACCTTGATAGTTACAACTGTAGGATCTATAAAATCAGTCCTTTTTTACACTAAATATGATCACACCTATGTTGTAAGAGGCAGCTTCTCTCCAGTACTGTATATAATATGGGAGGCAAAGCATGGAAAAAACTGAATATTAATTATAATATTACAAACTGGAAACTAAGGAAAAAGGAAAATTAAAATGACAACTTTCCCAGTTACAGATAAAACCTGTAATGGACAAAATATCTGGATTTATTCATTAGCCATCTGACTACATCAAAATCAAGTAGATGTTGCTTGGACTGGGGGACAATTGAAATCATGTGCATGAAATCACTGCATACTAGTTAGGCTGATCCTCCATGTAACAGCAGCACTAAGCTGTAACAGGCTGGATTTAGTTCACTGTCAGTGGCTGGTGGCAATGATCACTCTGGGAGAAAGTAAGTGGGGTCACTACCTGTGCCAGCACTGTGACTGAGGGGCTGCTGGTAGCTCTCTTCTTCTCAGACAAAGTACTCGAGCAAAACAAGAGAAAAACCGTGTTGTGTCTCCTTGGCACCCTCAGTCATTAAAGAAGTCAGAGGGTCCCATGTGTGAAAGGCTCACAGGCTGCTCAAGTCACTTGCTAAATGTAGAGGCCATTCCTGGAAGTAACCTGGCAGTGACCTGGCTGTTCCTGGAAGTGACTGTGGCACTCACATAGATTTTGTGCTCCTGATGTCGGATGAGGAGGTTGTGCACCATGCCAGCTTCGTGGAGATCCCCGAGGCAGATCATGTCCTCTACCCCCTGGACAGAGGAAGGGTGCATCAGGCGCACCATGTGCATGTTCCGAGCTGTGATCCAGTGCTCCTGACAAAGGCAAAGCACAGACTTTAGCTTGTGATGCTCTGGCTCAGAGGCAAGCAGAGGAGAGCTGGGTTAGACTAGAGTGAGCTACAAGCAAGCATGTTCTAACACACAGGTGACTGGCCTACAAGAATGAACTGGTTTGCTGCTCCCCAGGACAAGATGGTTTAAAACACCAAATGAAGCCATTCACGGGGGGTTTGAACAGCACCAATTTAGCACTGTTCATAGTGCAACTCTATCATCACAGGCATAACATTGTATGAAGTAGGGATGAAGTCATTTGAGTAGGATTATGTTTCCACCTGAAACTTCACCAAATTTAGAGATTGGAGCCCATCCATTTCCTTTTCCTGACCATATAGATATAACCTCTATCTTATGAACCTCTGAATCTTCCTATTGCTTGGACCTGGAGATGCTGGATGACCATCCTATACTTGCCTTATTTCTATAGTCTTTCTTTCAGTATATCCTATCTATATCAAAGTCAGACCACCTGGATAGATGGAGCTTTGGTCTGACCCAGTAGGGCCTTCTTTTGTACTTTGTACTTTTACATTTTATGTTCATCTTTTACAGAAGGTTATAGCATAGCCCACCTTGCCTTCATCATCCTCCAGCAAGATCCGTCCTGAGTCAGATTCCTTCACAACTGCCCCAATAGGGACATTAAATTCACTGTTTGGTTGAGTGTCCAGCCACACATGATCACCCTGGGGAGAAAAAAGCTACTGTCAAGTACAGTGACATACTTGATGCCATGTAGCTCACAGGCAAACACCTCTTGGTCTTCCTTTTTTTAGTGATTTGATTTCTTCAGCAGTATTTAACTGGGTAAGTTCTTACTGTTTGCAGGCACTACATTTACAGACCTCTGAATTCTACTCCCAGCTCCACAGCTGATCTGGAACATGACTTTGGACAAGTCATCAAACCCAGCTGTCTCACAAGAGGAAATGAGGCAACACTTTTTCCAAGGACAGCAATAATGCAGCTCTGCTGCCTCTCAGAGGCTGGCTGGGGGCACAGTGAATGCTGGGGAACTGGCTTGGCAGCCTCACATGAGCTATGATATTCTCTCAGAAGAGATTCTTGAGGACATAGACTTTACCAGGAAAGAGAAGAACAAACAAATAGATGTACATACTGGATGCCTGGAAATGTGGAGGCCTCTGTTGCGAGAAATTTTAGATATATATTTTTCCTGCTATAGCTGAAATGTGAGTGCATCCATGATCCCTCTTAGGAAAAGAAACCCACCAACATTCTTTATCCAGCCCTCTCCTCTGACATTTGCAGAGGCTTGTCAACATCTGGCACCTCTGCAGAGCAAGCAAGAACCTGCTCTGCTCTTCCTTGAGGAAGGGGTGAGCCACAGCTGCCCTTGGAATGAGCAACATCTTGATGTTGTCTGCATCAGTGTCCTGGTCCTCCCTACTCCAGGCCCTCAGAAACACCTTCTCTTGCTCCAGTCCCTAATACAGATTCAAACAGAAATATGGAATAAAAACTGAACAGAATTGTAGATCAGTGGACTTGCTATCTATGTCTTGTCGTATACAACTTTAGTTACATGCCACAACATTGATTGTCATCGTTTCAATGTTTTAACTGAAAAAAAAATTCTTTTTCCTCTCAAAATACTTTGTGGCTTACATTTAAAACCAAACTACCAATGTAAAACATCCATAAACATTGCACAAGATTATGAAGAATGTTACCGATGAACAGCTTTCATTTGCGTTGAATAAAACTCCAAAGGTAACTTGTGTAGTTTTAGTGCCACACCTTGTGACAGAGGTCACCTGCTCAAGAAGAGTATGGTCTGGGGAGGCAAGACAGCTCTGCTTCCCTAGTCTAGGCTGAAGTGATTTTATACCTTGTTGATACTGGGTTATTGCTACTTCCTTTTTCTTGAACCATGATAGTAAAGTAACTTTCTCCTCTTTGGGCCTCAGGCTAATCACTCAATCAGCACAAAGAGTAGGACTTACCTTTCTGAAAAGCACCATTATGTTTCAGATCACTGTATGCAACCTGCATGCCAAGAACATAATGTTAGGTCAGAAAGGGGCTTTGATGAGAACAGACAGCAGGTTTTCCTTGCAAAAAAAAAATAACATCAAAATATCTTAAAATAATTTTGTTAAAGCAGAAGAGATCATAGTAAGATACACCCAATGTAGAAACAATGACACCATCTACACAAAGCAAAGAACCTGCAGCACTGGGGTGGTGCTCTATCACATAAACCTGGAGATGCTCTCAGCCCTAAAGGTTTCACTGTGTATATTTTCATACCAAATAGTTCTCTCAGTCAAGTGCTAGGCACAATTACTGTGAAGTCTGAACTTCAAGGTTGGCTCACTAATAAAAAGACCCACCAGTGCAATGTGATTTGATGCACAATAGAGTTACCTTTAGCTGGTCCATTGACCCAGCAGCTCAGTGGGTATCCCAGAGACACAGGTTTAATTCATACTTTCTGAGCTGAGTTCCCTCAGACCCTCCAGCTTGAACCCACCACCGAACAGAAACAGAGGCCTAGAGTTCACCTTCCTTGGCTGGAATGGGAGGGATTGCAACCAAGGCATGAACAGCAAAATAGGGGACTGGAAGGAACTGCAATAAAATTAGGAACTCACTATCAAGAACATAACAGCCAAAATCAGTGGCCAGAAATCTACAGCAGTGCTTTAATTAAAGGTTGATGACAGTTTAGGCTGTCCTAACCAAGAAGCTAAAGTTTCTTCAAGGCAACTTTCTGTCTTCAAAGAGCTGGATTTGGGGAGTGATTCCATGACTAGGATGATTTGCCAGCTGGTCTTTCATATTCTGTTATTCTTACGGCAAAGTCCTCATGTTCTTAGTCAGGACTCAGAGGCAGGACCTACGTATCAACTTCAACGCTGAGTTGCTGTGAGTGGTGCAGGGTGGCACCAGAAGCACAGTCCTTGGCAAACACTGGCTAAAGATGGGCCACAGGCAGGGATTCACAACTGACAAGCACTGTTTCACCTGCACCAGGAACCAGAATATGGCAAAAGAGTAGAAATGTTGACCCCGAAGAAGGAGGGAGTGGCAGATGCAAGCACAGAGACAGCGATACAGTGTCACGTCAGAGGGACAGCTGGCTCTGGATCCGGTCTGACAGCAGCCAAGAGCAGACGTGCAGGGAGGAGATCCCGTATAATCCCAGGATATGCAGTTCCAACACTTAAAATTCTTACCCCCAGAGAAGCCATAAGTGGCCATCCCCTGCATCTGGTTGCATGGCCACTTCCTGGCCAAGTCTGACTCTCTGCTGCTTCTCTTGAGAAAGCAAAGCTGCACCGTAAAATAAATCACACCCACAGGATGGAAAATTACCTCTCCAGAAGAAATCTTCACTTGTGTGGCTTTTGCAGCTCAGGTCCCTCTTTTCCATAAGCCTTGGAATAAGAAGGAAGGTGAAACTGGCCCTGGTGCCATTAAGTGCCAGTTCCCCACTGCACAAAGGAGGAAATGACTGAAGCACAGTTATTTATTGCAGGACTTTGCTCCCTGTTCAGTGTATATGTCACTTCCAGGTCAGGTGTTCCAGTGAGCACGAAGGCTAATTCTTGCCTGAGTGAACCTTAAACTTCAGTCTCTCCACTGGGACTGTATCCTCTCAGATTTCTGGAAAGCATTCCCAGAAGAAAACCCTTTAGCATCTGGTCTTATCCTGCTCCAACATGACTGACTTCCCTAGGACTGTCACCGTTAGGTATGAAGAAAATCAGATCCTCATCTCTTCATCAAAACCTCCCCTTGATTTTCCATAGCCCTCTTCTGCAAGAAAATGCCTAGTCTGTGTCCTGTCTGGTCTATGTTTCACAGTACCTAGAGCTCAGACCAAAATTAACTCATCACATTTAACTGAGATGCATACACACACCCATATAATGGGACAAAACGTCCTGGTTTCACTATCATTAATTTATCTTTCAACAAACACCCTGTCCTTGTGTTCCAGAATCTAGACGCATGTTAATTCCCTATTTGTCTACTTCTCTCTTCACAAAATAGTACAGGATGGCCAAGAGCTTTCCTCTTTCTGTTGGCTCTGTAAGTACTCTCTGTGTCCTTCTTGCAAATCTAGTTAAATTCCAGTATGGGAAGGAAACAGAAGTGGCAGATACAGGGTTTCTCCAGCCAAAGCAAGAACTCAGGAGTTGAGCACATTCCAACCGTTATGATGAGCCCAAACAGTGAAGACGAGATTTTTTTCCATGTACCTTAACCCAGCCATGTCACCTTCGTCCAGGGCCCTGTGACTGTGCACTAGTCTGTGTACCCACTATTTAACATGCAAATGTAAATGTGCAATAATTGTGAGCATGTGCTAGTATACCTAATACCCTAATTCTTACTTTCTTGTTTCCTAGGTTCAGTGTGGCTGTACTGTATAATGGGGCGCCTGCTGTAGCGCCATGTTCAAATCACAGGTAAGTATTCAAGCCCGGCAATAAATAGTTGGGAATAGCATGTGTTTATCAACATATTTGTGTTTTAATGCCTCTACCTGTGTTTTTGTTTAAGTCTTACACCAGCAGATACACATGCAGAAATAAAATGTAGGCCTTCAGAGCTCAGAGACTTTTGGAGAGAAGCAGAAAGCCACACAGAGCTTTCTTCAAGTTTCTAACTGTGCAAATCATTCCTACTCAAAGATTTTGCCTCAAAATAGTTCTTTAGCAGACTTATTTTTGATACAGTTTTTAGATGTTTATATGCTGTATGTGATTACCAAAAATTCCAAGTACTGATTTTATTGGGTAAAGGTCAAATAGTAGCAAAGAAATCAAAATACATACCTTTATACTACCAGAGTAGATATCAAAACCCAAAGCTTTTTGTATAATTGGACAAAAAAATGCCATGCATATTCCTTTAGCAAACAAAACATACCTGCTGAAATTCCAAATGGAGCCTGTTTGGGGGCAGAGAATCTTAGTCTAAAATTAACTACATTGTTAACATTTGTGCCCAAGACACAGTGCCTGTGCTACTTCAGAGAGAAGTAGAGGATTTATGTCCTATAGACACTGTACTAGATGGAATCATAGGAAAATCAAGGCCATCTGAAAGAAAAGTACAACTCATTGCCCATCTGAAATATGTACTAGAAGGGAGATTGATTTTCACAGCTGACATACTCAAGAGGTAGAAAACAGAAGCTGAGGGAGCAGGAACTTGATATACCAAGGGGAAGCAGTCAAGATGTTCTGTGTAGCACATGCAGCTAATGAGAGATGAGCAGGCTAAAGGTGCCTCCAGAGAAGGGCCTCTGACTGCACAGGGGCAGCTCAGGTTTGGGCAGGCACTGAGCTGTGCAGATGGGGAAAGACAGGAGAGGAACTTGCCAGGAATGAGCAACGCAATGTACTGCTGAACAGAGTTTGGTGAGGGACTGTGCAGGGCACAGCAACATTTGTAGTGGTAATAGGGGTAATCTGTAGCATGGTCTATGCTGATTAAGTGTTGTAACCTTTCCTTTAAGCAAATTGCTATGGTGAAGACTGTGACATCACATCTTAAGTAATAAAGCTCAAAAAATTATTAAGTATGTAGCAAGACACTGGCACAGGCTGCCCAGAGAAGCTGTGGCTGCCCTATCCCTGGAAGTGTCCAAGGCCAGGTTGGACAGGGCTTGGAGCAACCTGGGATAGTAGAAGGTACCCCTGCTATGGTGGAACTGAATGAGCTTTAAGGTCCCTTCCAATCCAAACCATTCTGTGATTCTAAAATGAATGCTGCACCGAGAAAAGCAACAAAATAAAATGGGATGAACCCTGGTGAATTTAGTCCTGCTGTTGTTCAAAGCAATAAGTCTGTCCAGATAGACATGTGTTAACAAAACTGCCTCTTCCTGACACCTTCCTAATTAAGAGATTGATGTCAGGATCAAAGGGTTTAATTTGCACATGGCACTACCTTTCATATTTTCTCTCCAGCTAAATCAAAGTAGCCTTGTCATTTCTGCATCACCAAGTCCTGGACACCAAACATCATTTTATGTTAAACTAGTTATTTCTCTCAGGTTTCTGAAGCGAGGTGGATTGGGTGTAACAATTTGCAATTTAAACTGTTCATTCAGCAGTCCTCTTGCCTACACTAACCTCCTTCCCTTCCTCTAAGCAGATTTGTTGCTCTAAGTCACTGATGTCTGTTAACTCTGAAAGGGGCAGTGCAGGGAACAAAGTGAACTAAATAAGAAGTACATACCATTAAACGATTTCCAAGGGCATCGCATGGTTTTCTTGAGCATTCTGATCCTCAGGGAAAGGCTTATTTCATCCCAGCCTGTTCATGGAGTTGCACAGTGAGGCAGACTGGCAGGGCTCTGGGATCTGTGTCATTACACACCTTCACACATGCCAAGTGGGTGCTGCTTACGCTGCCTGGTAGAAGACAGGTCATTCTCCCCCGCTGTGCAATCCCATTATGGTCTGACTGTCACTCCATCCTTCCTTTTGGGAAGCAGCCAGGATGGGGTATTACAGGAGTATATTACAGGCTGGTATCTGCCAAGCTCTGGCTCATGAGGAAGAAAGGCATGTGCATGTTAGTGTGCACACGCACGTTACCTGCAGAATGAGGGCTGGCATGGATGCCCAGTTATTCAGCAGTGATGAGGTGAGGTTGTTTTAGACACAGTGCTCCCTCCCCTGTGTGATGCACATGGCATGTCACAGGTAGGTTAAGAGGTTTCATTTCAGAAAGATGGGAATTCATAACTATTAGGAAGAAACCTCTGCGCCTCCTTCCATTCTCAGTAAATGCACAAAATCTCTATTCTTTCCATTCTTGCATCAGTGCTGCCTCAGTGTGTCTGGAATTTGGGACAGTGACTCACCATCACTGCAGAATGTGACACATATCTATAAAGGACTAAGGCGGACTATCATCATACTCTGACCCTCTTGGAACTTTAGTATTGGATAGATTTCTGTGTTTTCTAGGCACCTTGGTACAATTTCCAGGTACCTTGGTACACATTATTCAACAGGGATTTTGGGGGTTTATTTTGTTCATTTCTATTTATGTTTTCCTTTGTCCATTATTTTGTGTTACACTATTCCCAAGTTATTTCCTTATTGCTTTATTTGTTGTGTTGTAAAATTGTCATCCTGCCTTCTATTTAGTCAGTTGTGTAAAGTCATTCTATTTCTTTATGGAGGTCAGAGAAGTGCAATGACAGGAGCCTCCCATTACATGTGCCTGCTCCCTCCAGAAAAGATCTCAGTGAAACCACACAGTGTAAAGACCTAAAAGAAGTAAAAATCATATAGGAGCAGGAAAAAAGGACATGATACTATTAAGAGTGTGGTCTTGAGACTCACATAAGGATCTTCATGGCTATCTGGAAAAGACCAGTAGAGCTGTAAACAGAGAGACATCTGTGTTTTATGTAAACTGCTTTCAGGGGGGGCAAAAAAAAAGGTTTTCTGCATTTTTGCTAAGAATTTAGGATTGTATCCAAGAAACACCTGACTCCACTGTCAATTTCTCCTTCTAAGTGTTTCACTGTAGAAGATGTTAAGTAGTGACTCAGTCCTGAGAGTTCAGCTGTGTTTAGCCTGGTACACTGAACTCCCAGCGTGAAACTGCTTGCTGATGGATGGAAAGTGTTGGTTAATAATGGCTTAACCTCTCTGCCATCCACTCCAGGGTGCCTCTAGCACAGAAGAAATAGACTCATCTTGCCCCAAATATTCAACTTAATAAATAAATAAAAATAAATTTTGCTGCCTCTGAACAAGGGTGCAGCATGCAGAATTATAAAAGTCACTGTTATTCAGAAATACACCAAACAACATGTGTAGCAGTGTTCTATCTGTCTCATGTTGATCTGTATTTCCTTAGAAAATTAATGTGGTGTTATGACAGACTGAGGGGCAGGCAGAACACCAGCACCATATAAATTTATGAGACGCATCATTTTGAAATGCTGCATGAATGACAACAGCCATCCCTAATAATCCTCAACTAGCATATCATGGGCATGCCAAATACTTGAGTAAATGCTACTACTCAGAGGATAGGGGCTATTGAAACAGAACACAACAATCCCTGAAAAATCCGAGCATTGTTTTGCCCTGCCCACGTTTACTCCGGAAGTCACCATCCCCGGGAAGCTCAGGGTGAACTTTCAGTCAATCCTGAAAGGCTAAATCTGGAGGAGCCACCCACACATGAACCAGATTGAACTGGAGCTTCAGCCAGGACAGCCAGGCTTAAATTTGCTGAGAGAACTTGTAGTTCCTTTCCATAGGCATGGCAGGTCCCGTTCCAGTCAGCTGCAGACATGAACATTGCCAACCCCACTGCAGCATCAGAGCCCACTTGTGTGCCTGTGCCTGAGCTCTGGCTCTACTTTGCCACCTTCCTGTGGAGATGCACATTAATCTTGCTGACTTGGCTTGTAAAGAGAAGGTAACTTTACCTATTATTTAAATGGCAAAATCTTTTCTGCTCTAGATCACAGTCCAGATCTCCCACACTTAAGCACTGTGGGAAGCATCGCACCAGATGCAGAAGGGAGATGTTGGGAACTCTCGTGTAGCTCAGGGCTGTGGTTCCAAGCAGCCATTAACAGTGTCAGGGGTTGGTTTGGTCTCCTGGAAATTCCCGCAGGGCTCAGACAAGGCAACACCTTTTCCAGGATCACTGCCACGTCACCCTGCAGCTGAGCACTGCCGTGGTCACCCAGCGGCTACAAACAACCTTTTCTTCTCCAAGGCTCCTTCAGTTTCCCCAGCGCTTCAGCGATCGAGCTGAAATCACACTATATTCTAAGGGGGAAGCAAAAAGGAGAGCACAGATCGTTCCTCGGTTTGTTGTGGTTGAACCCGAGCCCGCGGGGCGGGGCGGCTGTCAGCGCGCAACGCCCCCTGGCGGCCGCTGCCCCGCGNGTAATTGCTTCAATAGTCCGGTGTCCGGGCAGTGCGTCAGTCGCTGCCCGCATGGTACAGGAGGTTTTGTGCGTTCCCGGGCGTGTCTGGGGTGGTTTGTTCGTACAGCCCCGCTTCCCTGCCCCTTTAGAGTGGGAGCCGCCCCGGCTCCTGTGTGGTTCCTTTAAACCCTGAGTTTTACTTTCTTTTTTTAATGTCGGAATAGATGATGGAGGAGCTACTCCAGTGCAAGACGAGCGAGACTCAGGATCTGATGTGGAAGATGAAGGAAACGAACAACATTCTGGATCGGAGAATGGAAGTGTAGGGCACCATTCAGAGGTACCTTATCTAGATAAAGTTTACTCTTCTCTGAATTGTTGTTTGTTGTTTTTTAAAGTGGCATTCTCTGTTAACCGACACATAAGTGTTTATTCAGTTCCTCTTAAGGGTTCAATCGGGCCAAACTTTATTTCCTTAAAAAAGTATGTTGGCTAAAGTTTTGGTTCGGGTAGGGGATTGTGGGGTTTGCTTGTTTTCTTCTTAATTGTTAGGATAGCACACACTGTTCTGAACTTGAATAAGTTGTACTCGATTAGCCTCGATTTCACAAAGATAAAATGTTGGGGTTTGAAATTAAGAGATGGATTCCGAGGAATTTGAAGTTGCACCTGAAATTCCACACAGTGATGTAAAACCACACACTTTGGAGGTGTAGATTTCCTTGACAGAGAATAAATGCTCTCCCAGCTGCCGTGTCAGATGGGGGCACTGACTTATGAGTCTGCTTTGTGCTGGTTTTGACCTTGTCATTCACAAAGGAGCAGGTTAAGGTTCATGTGCATGTGGAACAGGTTAAGGTTCCTCAGGGGGCCTGTTTTTCCTCTGAAGTGGTTCCCACGTGGAGAAGCATTCAGCATGGCAAGGCTTTGGTCCAGGGTTGTTTCTGGGGCAGAGTCGCTTCATTTGTGGATTGACTGGGCTGAGAAGAGATTCTGGTGAAAGAGAAGGCTCCCTTTAGCCTTCTGGGACAGTTTGGGAGTTAAGATTTAATTTTTAAGAATTGTTTGTGACTCACAATAAAGTTACATCAGGTTTTTGTCGGACGAGTAATTTTGGCCTGTAAACTCAAGTCTTCTGCCAGCAAAGTCACAGAGAACTTTTTGACACTTAAAAAAACTGTAATCAAAGCCATTTCATAGTGTTCTGCGTATTCTACTGTGTTTTATGTAAAGATCAGGATTTACTTTGGGTTTTCAGTGTTAGACATTTTAGAAATTGCTTAAAATGCAGTAAAGGCTGATGAGAGAAGGCCTGACTCCACTGTAGCATAGTGTGCAATCCTTTTTTTTCTTTTTTTTCCACCTGTCTTTATTGAATTCATACTTCATTCAGTTAGAAAGTGGGTGAAGATTTTGTATTTTTATAAAATGGAAGTTCTTCCCATGTATTTAAATTTAATTCTAAAGCACATTTAGAATTTAGTTTTTTTGAAAGGTGTTGCTATTTCCAAGGGAAGAAACAGATTTGTTGTGAGGCATCGTCTCTCATTGTGACAATTAAATTTCAGTGTGGCAGGAAACACATTTCTCAGCCTGGGAAAAATAACTGTCTGTGCAGAGGAATTTAGTACTTCAGTTTTAATGAAAGAAAAGTGTGATGAGTGTATGAAGGGTCAAGCAGCTACAATAATACTTTTTTCTGCTATGTCATTGGTTTATGCTTGATCATTGGTTCTTACTTTCCTATACTTCTCTGAGATTTTAATTTTACTTACTTTGGCAAGGAAGTTGAGTGTTGTTTACATCTGCAGCATGTCTTCTTCAGATTTAGGTGAGCAGAAAGTACCAGTTATCATTGTTAACTGGTTCTCTTCATTAAAGACTGTTCTGTGATGGCAGTTGAATATTCTTCTACAGACAAAATACTTCAGAAAGTCAATTAAAAGAGCCAAGCTAAGCCACCTTTCTGACCAGTACTGAATATGAACTGTCAAGCCTTAAGGCTTTATTTGATTCAGCTCAGATCAATATATTCAAATATTTTGTTTTGCCATGAAGTCTTAATTTTTCGTTCCCTCCATTGAGTTCACTTTGCACTCAAAAGACAATATGTGGAGCAGCCATCTCTGAAAGGAGCAGCTTTTAGTCATTTGTCATATTATTTACTCTAAATATTTTCTCATCCTCTTATTTTCTTCATCTTTAGGAGTATGTGCGAGAAATGACACTCAAAGGTAATAAAACCTTTGAGACAGCCTAATCAGTTAAGTCTATTTAATTACTATTTTGTCTCTAATTTAGAATTCAGATGTAAGGAACTGAAGTTTTAAAATTTCAAACTTTTCTTTCAGGTTCTTAACTTTAAAGAAAAGGGGAATCCTGAGGAATTACTTATGTAGGTCTCAGGTATGTGGGTTTTTCTTTTCCACAATTCTTTTCTGGCTTTCCTTCCCCCAATCCCACTTTATCTATAAATGTTCTCTTTGATGTCCTTACTGATTGTGCTTTAGACAATTAGAATTAGTTTTAGTACAGTAATGAATCTGAAATCATGTTTACAGTGTTTGTCCAAGTCAGGCTCATACAGAAATCTGTAATAACTTAGTTCTTACACTTCCACCAAGTTGCTGCTGTTGCTGCATGAATTAAGTTGTGATCAGACTATGACTGTTAACAAACACAAATACGTGACACTTCTGAAAAAAGGAGGAACTTGCTGATCTGCCCACGATGGTTGTGTAGGTCTTAGTTTAATACTCATCTTTCATGAGATTGCAGTAGATGGGTTCAATTTTGTTGAAGTTACCAAATTATCGAAGAAGTAGCTCTTAAAAGTGGCTGCATGTTGATCCAATAAACTGCTTGGTAGCTGTAATTTTTATGTAGAAGTGTAACACTGTAAATTTGATTTTGATATATTCCTCATTTTATACTGTACTAAAGCCTCACGTTATATAACTCCTTCATGAAAAAAAATAAGGACATCTCAATTAAAATGTTTATAGATAAAGAGGAGGAAGAAAAGAAAGCAAAGGAATTAGAGAAAAATGCAGTAGCAATTACCTGAGACCTACTCTGTTTTGAGGATGTCTGATCTTTCAGTCAAGCATTTGGAAAACTAGAAAACTCAGAAGTTAAATACTTCTTTTCTCTGAAAACAGTTTTTTAGAGATGAACTAATAAAAAGGGAAGGTAAAGACTATCAAACATACCCAGCAGCATTTCATCATTTTTCTGGGAAGTTGGTCACTTCTTATATCAATTATATTCCGAAACATGCAGATTCATTAATTGCATGCAGAAGCCTCTTGCTGTGGGCAGGTCCCTCCCTCCCTGTGCAGGGTCTCAGCTCTGCTGCAGAAGGGGCTTTGTGATGCTGGCTGGGGCTCTGGAGCAGTGCTGCACTCCCTGACACAGTGCTGCTGCCTCAGCTTTCCACACTGGGCTGGAGAGGCTGTGCCCAGGCTGTGCAGGGACACCTGTGCTACCCCGGGTGCTGCTGCTCAGGTGGCCACTGCAGCAGTTGAGCTGCTGTGAGCGCTGGGTGAGTCTGCCAGCTGTGGTCTGCTCTCCCTGGCCAAATTCCTTCATTCTCAGGAGTTATTGTCAGTTTGCATTAAAAGCTTAAAGGTTCAGGATCTTGTAATAACCTTCAGTAATAATGCTCTAGAATTATAGTGTCTTCTCACCAAGCTTTTGCATAAGAAGTTCTTTGTAATTTAGTGATTAATTCTGAACAGGTGCATATATAACCTGCAGCCACACTTCTGACCTTAGAAATATTAGGAGTCATTACTCACTGTAATTGATTCTTAATTTTGTTTATTTGTTCACCAAAGAAATTTCTAAACTGGTAGCTGGGAAGATGATGCTCCTAATATCTTAAAGAGGAGTATTTTCATTCATTTCCTTGGGTTTGTTTAGCAAAATCCTTTATTACTGCTAACATAATTATCAGTACTATTCAACATTCACCATCTGACATTGAAAGAAGACAGACAAACCCACAAAAAATAAAATGGTAGAAAAATAAGGATTAAATAATTTTTGTTACTGTATACCAGTTTGATTTCAGTGTTTCTCAGTGACCTTACCTGTAACTGCTGTGGAATCTGATTTCTGTTGTGTTTTCAGCTGCAGTTCTCTTTAGTCTAAAGCGATATGGTCAGGGAAGATCCATCTCATACATCTGTGATTGGTTTATGTGGGACACAATAGGCAGGAGAAGGGCAATCAAAGTGATTTTTTGGTAAGAGAAAAAAACTATCAAGCTGAGAGCAGTTGAGTGTACATCCTCAATGTTGTCACTTCCTAATACTAATATTTCATTCTTTAAAATTCCAGATTCAGATTTTAACAAAACAATGTTTCCTTTCTATGAGCAGAAATGAGAATTTACTGGATACAGAAGGTTCAAAAGGTGCATTGCCGTAGAGACAGGAACAAGCAGCAGAGAGAAAACAACTCAGATTGTCACCACAGCTGTTTGTAGTTAGCATTAACATGGAAATAGTGAAGTGGTATTCGAAGTGCATGTTTTAAAATTGCATGGTCCTGGGGTTTTTGTCATTGTTCAGTAACTTTGTTAGTCATTCTGCAGTAATTTAGAAGATCTTTATCAAATGCTAGCCAAAGGAATAAGCGTATAAAGTCCAAAGTCTTAAAAAGCAATGCTCTTTGCCACTTAGAATAATTGTGGAGGATGTAGTTCCTAAGAGCAGTTGAAATTAATTTTATGTAAAATTCTTCTTGCGTCATGCATTTTAAAGGTGAATAGTATCCTTTGTTGTAGTTGTAGGATAGCTACACCTACGTTTTTTAATGGCTCTGAATGTGGGAGTAGAATGACTACAGAAAATAAAAATAGATGGAAAGTCTGTTTCCAAGGAAATTAAATTGCAGAAAAGAGATTTGGAATCTTTAGGACATGCAGGTCTTAAAGCATCTCCTAGGACAATAAATATTCAGTTTGCAAGCAGAAGAAGTTTATAGCTGAGACAAAATGACTGAGGAAAGCCTGACCAAGGCTTTGAGTTGAGTATGCAAAAGAGAAGTCCCTTGTAGAATCTTGTTGTTTTCAGCTGAAAACAGGATTATGGTGACAGTACCTGTGAGAGCTGAATTAATGGAGTGAGTGTTCAAGAATCTAATTTCATATTTTCAGATAAATGCAATTGAGAGGTTTTTTCCTAAGTAGAAATCAGATGGGAAGACAAAAGATGTTGCTGTAAGTAATTATACTTAGCAAGGTGGCTTGTGAGAGGTCCTCTTAAAAATGGAGCATGTGGCTGAGTATTTTTTGGTGCATAGAAAAGTCAAAGGATTGTTTCAGTTCTGTAAGTCAGATTGGTTGTGTTTATGGATGGGTTGTCTTGGGTGTCTGGATAAGCCTGGGAGCTTGTCAGCATAGGGGAGAGAATTGTTGAATCTGTTCTTGCACATAGAAACACAAAACTTGTTAACAGTAAAGGTCTGAATAACTCTGAAAGGTCTGACTAAAGGCTTTGTTTTTTAGTTGTTCTTAATTAGGTTTCCTGGACAAAGAAGGAACAAGCACTGGCTTCATTTGGAGCGTAATGCATGTGCTGTTCCACTAAGATGTGTTTCACACAGAAAACATCTGTTTGAGATCTTCAGGGAAATAAAATGACAAATGCAAGATACTCTTTCTTGCTTTGTTACTGGGAATTCCAGCTAAACCACTCTGTAGGACTGACCTATTAAAAGAAAAGTACTAAGCCTTTACTCTTGATCAACTGGACCTTTCTTAGACATGCTAATTTAAGTGTTCTGTGAACTCTGTTACTGTTTTTAAAATACCATGGAGCTGCAGGATGGACATACTTCCATTGATCTCTATATACTTTTCTTGATGTGAAGTATTTAATAGGCTCTTGATGCAAATTGTCGAATTATTTCTACATAGAAATTATTTCAGTTTGCAGCACCTTGGGTAACCAAATTGGAGGAAGGACAAGCAAAAATTCAGAATATTTTTTCTTTACTTTTTAAGGTGTTTTTGCTTAGTTGCCTGAGATTATTTTTCTGTTTCAGAACGAACACAGTGATGGCGAAGATGATGGGCAAGTGGGAGAGCCTCATATGACAGACTCTGAAAATGAAGATATCCCAAGGCAAAAGGAAAGTGACTCAGATAATGAGGAGCCCCCAAATCACAATGTAAGTGATTCAGAAAATGAAGCAACTCATGGAGGGAAAGACAGTGATTCTGACACTGAGGACCGTCCAAACCAGCATTTGAGTGACTCAGAGAGTGAGGAGCTTCAGAAACAGCCAGCCAGTGACTCTGAGAGTGAAGAGCTCCAGAAGCAGCCAGCCAGCGACTCCGAGAGTGAGGAGCTCCAGAAGCAGCCAGCCAGCGACTCGGAGAGCGAGGAAGTGTCCAGACACAAGCAGATAGAGTCTGAAGACAGCGATGGGGAGGACAGGAAGGAAAAGGTGCAGAATGACTCTCATCATTCAGATAATGAACATGTAAGGAAAGGATTTCAGGGGTCTGACAGTGAAGATGAAGCTCCTAAGAGACGGAAAATATCAGACAGTGATGAAGATGAGAAAGAGGAAGAAAAGACGGTGAAGAGGAAAACAGCCATCCTTTCTGATAGTGAGGATGACAGTGAGAAAACACGTAAGAAACTATACTGTGAAAACGTGCTGTGACACGCAGTGGTGTGAAAGTTAAATCATTGCTTTTATGTGAGTAAAGTGTCTAAGTGAGAAACCATAAATCAGATTTGGTTTTGGAGCAGAACTGCATTTGTAGAGGCTGTTGTTCTGGCTACTTTGCTGTGTGAGTGTGTATGTAATACTTCTGAGTAATAAGTAGGTCTAACAGACTGCAGACTGTAGGGATCTAACTGGCATCTGTTGACATGGTATTTATCTACTTCATTGCTGTTTTGCTAGTAATTTTTTCCTGTGCATTTTTTTTCATATACTGGGGGTGAGAGGTTTGAAATTACATATTTTTAATGAATAAATGTGGTGTATGGAAGCTCCAGTTACTGATTTAATAAAAAACTTCAGAATGGATATGCTTTTTAAGAAATGGCAATGGTCTGGTGTAGGAAGATTACTCAGAGAATAATTTGAGAGTAACAGTTGTTGCCTCTGTTACTGGGACATGTAGTAATGCTCCTTTCTGCTGGCAGCTGCAAAAAAGGTACGAATCCTTTCCGATGGCGAAGAATCGGATAGTGATGCTGCTTCAGAGAAATCTGACAAAAGGAAGAAAAATGTTGTATCCGATAGTGAGGAGGAGGAAGAAGAAGAAGGAAAAGAAAATGCCGGGAAGAAAAAAGGGAAAGATCTGTTTGGCAGTGACAGTGAATCTGGAAATGAACAAGAGTAAGTGCAAAAGAATATGAATTATTTTGGGGTTGCAGACAATGACAGTGATGGTGAATGGAAAACTTACAAATCCCAACCAGAGAATGACTGTTCACCTTCATGGGTGGCATGAAGAGAAAGGTCAGTAGAAGGAAACAGAACAACAAGGTGATCATCACACAATCATTAGAGATTTTGCAGAAAAGGCAGATCTTGTTGTCATCCAGATAGATAAGTGTTGCTGTTACTTTCACAGGAACTTGATTGCAGATATATTTGGAGAATCTGGTGATGAGGAAGAGGAGGAATTTACGGTAAGTGTTCCTGTGGATGTCTCCTGTTGAGTTGCTAGTTCTGAAGGGAATGTATATGCTGCATCAGGTCAGTTTTGTATCTGCCATACTCAGTGGGGTAATCTTTGGGTTAAACAACATTTACAGCTTATCTTTTGGGAGAGCTGTTGGTGTTACAGTAGTCACAGGGGGAATTTAAAAGACTTCATTCATCTTTCTAGATCCTCTGAAGACTTACCTGAAGCTTTTTTATTCTCAGTGTCAGGTACCTGAGTAGATGCTCAGTCCTGATCCATACACTGATTTGCACTATCTGTACTCATCAGGGTTTTAACCAGGAGGATTTGGAGGAAGAGAAAGGTGATGGAGACATGAAGGAGACAGCAGATGAATCAGACTCTGATGATAACATCAAAAGGGGGAAGCAGTAAGTCATCGTGTTACGTACTCCTTAATGCCAGATTTTGGTGGAAGGGCATTATGGACCGTGGATATTACAGGTGTGCACATGTTGGCTATTACAAGTGCAAGGTCTGAGGGTGTTTGGGGCCATTGGAGCCCTTTGCTAGTTTTGCATTTTGCATACTGAGGACAATTAATTACCTCACAGGGACCTTGAGACACGGTGTGTGTACACTACAGAAACACAAAATGATTTCCTACCAAGGACCATCAGCTGACACTGTGGTTGTGTTTCAGCATGGACTTCATGTCAGATTTTGACATGATGCTGCAGCGCAAGAAGAGCATGAGCGGCAAGCGCAGGCGGAACCGTGACGGGGGAACTTTCATCAGTGACGCAGATGATGTGGTCAGTGCCATGATTGTGAAGATGAATGAAGCTGCTGAGGTGAGTTTCCAGGCTCCAAAGACACCTTAAAATTCAGTTCCCTTCTATGGGAATAGCGTGTGATAAATAAGATAGAAAAATCTGGCTTGTATTCAGCAGGAGTAGTCTGTACACTGGAAAGCTTCTTGTGTCTGTATAACCATTTAGATGTTATCTTGCTGTTCTAAATGAAAACATTTACTCTGTTGAAATTTTGACAAAATACTAGTTTTAAAAATTAAAATTAGTTGAATTGCTGAGCTTTGTTCAGTTAAGGTCAACTTCAGTAAAAAGGGATATATAGGTGCTCTATGAACTACCTAGAAGTATGTTAAATACTGAGAAAGGGACAATGCTTTAATTTCATTGTAGTGTTACTGGCATGTGTCATACTTTGGTATTTGTTCCTGAGAACAGTCCTTTTCCAAATTGTTTGAGTGACAGTGCTGTGGTAATGGTGTCAGAGTAACAGATTCATGGGACCTCCTGTCTTGGCACCTGCCTTTTTGTAGGAGAAATTTTTAATATGTTACTGGGGAAGGTTTTGTGGGGTCTTGCCCTTTGTCACATGTCATCTCTATTGTTGGAGTAGCAATCAAATGAATAAACAGCGCAGCAAAACACATTAAAACCAATAGAGGGATATACAGGACTTTAGAAAGAGGAGCTTTACAAATAGCAACAAAAAAATCTTCCTGAGAACAAGATCAGAAGGATAATGAGTTCAGGAAGATGGGGAGAAGTGAGAAAACAATCTGGAAGGCAACTGAAACTTCTTGGGCTTGGCAGGAAAGCCTTTCTCGGACAAGATGACAGCTAGATGTTTCCAATGAGGTGGCAAAGTTTGAAATACAGGGGCAGGAAGAGGGAAGAGATGCATTAGAAGACTCTCCTCCTTTGCAATAAAACAAACATTGCACAGAAAGAGCCTTCAGTGGATTAGGACAAGTAGAAAGGAATTACCAGAGCTGGACAGAAATCTGTTGATTGCAATAGGTGTTTTTGATATGGGAAACAAGTACTGAACAGAGTGACAGTCAGGCCTTGGATCAAAGTAATTTTGAAATTACAGAGGTGGAAATACATGTTCTCCCTTCCCATTATTCTGCTTAGCTGTTTTTCAGGTGAGGCTTTACTAACAAAGTGTTGTTATCTGTGTACAGTATAGAGCACCTCCAGTTACTGTAGTCAATCTAAGTCATAAAGTGAAAAAAAAGTAAATTTAGGAACGGTCTCCTAATGTGATGCTTTTGTGGGAACTACTGACTAAAGGGATGACACCTTTTTCACATAACTTATTGCATAATTGTTTGTGAGCTGTGGAGCAGAGGACAAAGTTAGTGTAATCCCTCCAAAGTTGCACTTCTAGTTTAAGAGACTGGTCTTTTTCTTGTAAGTGTCGCAAAGTATTGGAGTAGCTGATTTCTTTCTTTGATTAACTTTTGCTGATTCTTCAACTGTCTACAGGAGGATCGTCAGCTGAATACACAAAAGAAACCAGCACTCAAGAAACTAACTTTGCTACCAACTGTAGTTATGCATCTTAAAAAGTGAGTTGTCATCCTTTCAGTTAATTGTAACCTTGGGCAATAGTCAGAATTTGTAAGATTTCATGGAGTTACACTGCAGTTGTATTGAATATGGAGTAAAACACTTCTTTTATTCCAAGTAAATGCTGAAGCTAGGTGACCTCAAAAGTCTAAAATTATGTATAGTTTTCCCTCTTAATTTAACATGAAACAAATTCAAATGTGCTATTTTCCTGAAGGAACATCACATCTTAAGATTTTGCTATATTAGATGACTTCTGGGCTTCTCTTTAAACCTTTTAGGCAGGATCTCAAAGAAACTTTCATCGATAGTGGTGTTATGTCTGCCATCAAAGAGTGGCTTTCTCCTCTTCCAGACCGAAGTCTACCAGCACTAAAGATACGAGAGGAACTTCTGAAGATCCTGCAAGAGGTTTGGAACTGACTTTTAACCACATTTGATTTGGGGCTTCTCCACAGTTTTACAGCCATATGCTTATGGGAAATGTGAGGTGATAAATGAACTGCAGCTGCCGCCAATGGACTGTGCAGTGAGAAACACAAGGAAGCAACCTGTACAACAGCTGCTTGTGCTTGTGTAAAAGAATTTAGGTGATTTCACCCTTCAGATTTAAGTGAAGAGTTACTTGCTGTGCATCCCTGAATTTTTTTAAACCCTTGTGGTCCTTTCTCTTTTCTGTTCTGTTAAAGTGTGCAGTGCACAGGAAGGCCCCTCACACTCAGCGTAGACTTTTAGTGTCTGTGGCTAAGCTGATTGCCACATAAGTTTTTACCTTTATAGAATGAATGATTTGAAGTAGTGCAGTAGCACAGTTTTGGGGTAATACAAGCCAAAAGTTCGAGAAAGCTACCTAATTTTGTGTATAAACCCAAGAATGTTATGGCAGATTTCTAGATTTAGGTGTTTGATACCTTAAACAATTCCTAGTGGGACAGTGAGAAGATTAATTTTTCCAAGCTGATTTAAGTGAATGGTGAATTTTGGTGTTTTTGCAAAGTTCAGTGACAATAAGTGACACCAGGGCAGTAAGTGACACCATTAATGTTCACACATAATTTCTTGCTGTTTTCTGACTTTCCCCTTTCTCTGCAGCTGCCCAGTGTGAGCCAAGAGACCCTGAAGCACAGCGGCATTGGACGGGCTGTGATGTACCTGTACAAACACCCCAAGGAGTCGAGACCCAACAAGGACATGGCCGGGAAGCTGATCAGTACGTAAACCTGCCTGTGCCTTGTCTCAGATTGCACTGATGGGGAATGGAACTTGTGCATCAGTTTCTGATGCACTGCAGTTGTCTGTAGAACAGATTCTGCAATGTAGGAACCTCACTGATCAGTTTCATAACTTTGTAGAGCTCTTAACAAACACTGCTGCATTAACTTCTCCATGCACCTGTTTCATTGTCTTAAACCAGAGGATGGCATTGATTTGCCCAGGTTCTCTCTTGGGTCATTGTCCAGATCTTTGAGTACATGCTGGAAGGGCAGGAAGGTGCCAGAGGACTGTTTATTCCATGGACTTCAGAGAGAACTTGGCTGACTGAATGTTTACTACTCAACCAGCTGTACTCCATGAGGAGCGCATTCCATCCAGAATGGCTGCAGACTGATGATAAACTTAATGTTCTTCAGGAGCTTTTCTGCGTATTTCTAAAATAGCATTCCTAGGTTGTGCAGGAGCTCCTGAGTATTGCACTGAGTATTCTGAGAGCTTGGAGATGTTCTAAAAGAGCAGGCAATGAAGAGATTTTGGGGATGAAAGCTCTTGCTTTCTGTTTGCTAGGCTGGTTTTCAGTGAAATACTAAAGGCTCAAAAATTGTTTGGTTGAAAGGAAGCATAAACACTTGCCACAAGTTTCAAAGCCATACTTGATCAGCAGAGTGGTTTGAGAGAAACAAAGGCCTGTTTTTTGTTAACTAATAATTTTTTTAATAGATGAATGGTCTCGACCCATCTTTGGCCTTACCTCAAACTACAAAGGCATGACCAGAGAAGAGAGGGAACAGAGAGATTTGGAACAGATGCCTCATCGAAGGAAAATGAGCAGGTAGGAGTAGCAGGCAGAAACATGAAATCCTTCTAAGACTCTCCATCAAAAGAACCAAAGCGGTGTGCAAATACTGAAGGAAATAAAGGGGTAGTAAGTTATGGTCTCTTTTCTTTTGACATACTTGATTGTCTATTTAAATTTCTTTCTCTGTGTATAGATGCCTATAAATACTTATTTTTCTTGCAGCTCTGGTGGTCAGACTCCCCGCAGGGACCTGGAGAAAGTGTTAACAGGAGAAGAAAAGTAGGTTGGATTTATTTTTTTTTTAACTGAGTGAAGTATTTTGGTGGCACTACCACTTGGAACCTGTGTAGAGGTTTAGAGGCAGTGGTATGCAGTGTGTTTCAGAGGAGAGCACGCCGGGTGGCTTTACTTCTCTCTGGATAAGATTTGTCCATAAGAGTCACATCCTTGTTTTCCGTAGGGCTCTCAGGCCCGGGGACCCTGGGTTCTGTGCCCGTGCGAGGGTGCCAATGCCCTCCAACAAAGACTACGTGGTCAGGCCCAAGTGGAACGTGGAGATGGAGTCCTCCAGGGTAAGCACTGGCAGTGTCCTGGTGACTGTTCCTAAGCCTGGGATTCTGTCGCCGTATCGCTGTGGTTACTGTACAGGAGGGTAGTTCTTGTAAGGGCCTCTTGTAGTGAGTGTGGACAGTAAATTAAATTCTGTGATAAGTAGGCTGCTCTAAGCTCATCACGTGTTTTCACAGGAAAACATCTCTGAGCAAAAAGAGATTTCTGAGTTAACTTTTCTAGAATTTCTCTCTCAGGTGAGAATCTGATTACAGGCCTCTTGCTTTAAAGCATTTTGAGATAAAGCTGCAGTTCAGTACCTGTGTCACTGCACTGATGTTTTTATACCTCTCCCAGCTTTTGTATCGTGTTCTGATAATATTCCAGTTTTGGGAAACCTGTGAGGTTTTGGCAAACATGAACAGCTTCACTGGAGGCCTTTGTGTTGCTTTGTCTTCATTCATCCACTCATAGAGTTTCGTTTAAAAGGGGTGTGTGTGGTAGAATATGTGTAAGTGGAAGAAGTAACAATTGCTGTGCTGTCTGCTGTTCTTTCTCCTTCTGTCCATTAATTGAGATGTTGTTTCTAGCCCGGGACTATTAAGAGAGGTATTAGTCGCTTGGAAAAGCACAAGAGACGGTTTGCTGAACAGAAACGACTCAGCAAAGTGCATCGAGCCATCAAGTTCAGCATTGAAGGCAACAGGATGCCCCTGTAGCCATACCACTGCCTTCCCTTTGGAGAGGTATCCCTTGAGGGAGGTGTGAACAGTGCATGTGCTCCGGCTGTTGGCAGTTTGCACATGCAGGACAGGAGTGTGTACGCCCTAACTTAAACCTGGAAAACTCTCCTTGAATTCTCGTGTCTGTACTGTGACCCACAAGGGAACTTGTACAGGAGAAAACAGGCTCTAGCACATAACATCTGCCATGGCTCCTGCCTGCACAGCTTCAGGGTACCTGAATGACAGGAGTTCAGTGAAAATACCTGTGCTCAAAACCAGCTTTGCACCACCTGTGCTTTTGAATGCTGTTCTGAAACAATTAGGTTTTCCAGATTCACCTGAAGCGACACATGGGACTTCTTAGCCCTTGGTACAGGACCTGGTGTCACTGCACCCTGTGTGGCATCTGTGGCTGACCTCTGGGGCACAGTGAGGTGTTTTTCACACCTGCTCATTCAAGGAAGTAGAATGATGTGAGACAATAGGGGTGGTTGATGGGAGCTACAGAATGAGACCGGGGGAGAAGAATCCTCTGCTGTGAGTGTGGGCTGGGAGAACATGCATCAATATGGGAATTGTTTTGACAATTCCTGGTCTGCATTTCAGTGCTGTGAGCAGGGCTGCCACAAGCTAACAGTGATAGGAAGAGGTGAGCACAAGTCATAGATAACTGTTGAGTTCATATTAAGCTTCATATTTATTTGTTTTTTAAAAGATATTTTCTTAAACATCACTGTGAAATTTTAGCTGTAATTTCAATGAATAGTGAACAGATTTATGAATAAAGCTTATTTCAAATCAGCATGTCAGGAGCACCTTCCTTAGCAATGAGAATAAGTTTCTAATGGATGTGTTTCTCAGATACTAAGTAGCATGTTTTTTGGGTATCACTGTTTCTCCCAAACTTAAAGGTGTCACATTTCCATCACTTACTGTTTCTGTTGTCCAGTTAAGGAAAATTGCCTTCTAGGAAGCATTGGCTATGGTTTGGAAGGTCTTTGCTGTTTGTCTTCAGTGGTGTTTCAGCACACCATCACTGTACTAACCTGTGTGGAATAACTGTTGCGCCACCTGTTTTTCATTTGCAGTTCAAATGCAGAGATGAAATGCAGTAACTGATAGCAGCTTGTGTGGTCAGCTTAGGCATTTCTTTTTGCTACCCCCTACACTGCCTTTGTTCAGTAATCCCTTGCTTTCTAAATACTAATCCCTGACCTTTAAAATAAATAGCAGCATGGAATTGATGTGTCAGCCTTAGTCACAGTGTATCTGTGTCTGACTCCCCTCCAGGAAGTCCAGAATGGTGACACTGGTGCACTGTGGTTCTGACATAGCTCCAGCCAGTAGATACAAACCTTCAAACCATATCCAGCAACACAGTGATTGACCCAGTACTGTGGTGGCTGTGAGTGCCCCTGCTTCCAGCTGGGCCCTGCAGATACTGGGGAAAGCATTTTCCCCTTGTGGGAAGAGAACAGACAGACTGGCTGGGCCCAGTGGCTCCCCCGGCTTCTTGCCCAGGTGCAACCTCGCATGTGCCGCTTGCCTTGGACCTCTGGGGCGTCTGCTTTTTTTCAGTGGTAATTATTAGTTTTATTTTTTAAGTTCCAGGGGACCTCTAAGAAAGGGGTGAGTCGACTGGACAAACAGATGCGGAAATTCACAGATATCAGGAAAAAAAGCAGATCGGCCCATGCAGTGAAAATCAGCATTGAGGGCAATAAGATGCCATTGTGACCCTTCACAGAATGCCCCATGAGCTCTGCTGTAAGACAATACACCCACAGACTCTTTGGAGACCTTTAAATTTTTTAACTTGTTTGGGGTGGGGTTGGTTTTTTAGTTTGTTTTTTAAGAGAATCCTTAAATTGTTGGTTCAGGTTCTGGTAGAAGATGTTGTCCGAGGACTGTGAATATGGAGACGCCTTTCTCCTGATTGTATTTAAACTGGCCCTGTTGTGTCGTTTGTACAGATCATGTATTTGTTGTATTGCAACATTTAAAAAAATAAAACATCTTCTGGGTTTTTTTGGGGAGGGGACTGCCTGTTCATTGCTCAGATGAAGGTATGCACAGATCACCTGGGATGTGGAAAAACTGAGGGGTTCATTTTTTGTTCAGCTTTGTTCGTTTTCTCTTTATTCACTGCTTTATTAATCAGTTCTTATGTCTTTGGAGATCTGCAGCTGTTGCTTTTGATTTAGAAGTATCGATCATCTTCCGTGCAGAGGATTTTCTTTTCATGAAGACTAAAGTGAAGTTCAGGAGAAAACCAGCAGATTGACCACTAAAAATTCCAGCAGCTTCCAGTTAAAATGTCACTGTAGCTTACCAGTGACTTTGCAAAAGTCTGTTGTACCAGTGGGAAGGAGAACATTCTTGTGTTAGGGGGGATAATGCTGTTTCTTTGTTCCTGCTGCTACAGACTGACAACAGAATAACATCTGGTACTCTTTGGCTTCTTTGCCTCTACCTCTGAAAATGGCTGTCTCTGCTGAGCATGCCTCCAAGAAGAGGACTCTCATTGCACAGGTAATTGGCAGCTGGCATTTTTTCATTAAGGAGTCACCTTTGTGCTGGGGGAGCAGAGCCTCTGTAATGAGTAGTCTGTAATTCTGGGCATCCTGGTGTTGCCCCAGTTACTGCTGGCACCAGTCATGGAGAGATTGCAAGAGTGTGTTGGGGTCATGTGTTAAATTAGCCCCTGTGAGAGTGGAGGGAGTGACAGTGACAGAGCTGTGTGCTGGGACACCAGCTTGAAACAAGAAGTGAAGGAGGACACCTGTGCTGGCTGGGGCACTGAAGAGTTCTGCTGCTTTCTCCAGGTATGTATATAATGCAGTAACCACCTCAGGTGGTGTGTGTTTTTAGCAGGCTGAGCCCTTCAGGATTTTGGGGATTTTTTAAATTTCTTGAAAGCCAGGGCATTTCTTTACTGCCATAGTGGCAGATAAGACTCTGAAAAATACGTGAACTGTGTAGAGCTGTTCAGAGCCAGAGTCTGGCCCACAGCTGCACTTCCTTCTGTAAGCACTGAATTCACACTGGGCTGTGGGCCTGCATGTCATAACACCAGTAGGCTTGAGACATGGAAAGCATTTTCTTTATCAAAAAAAAATCTTCCAGATTCACATTAAAGAAGAGTTATCTCCTCCTTTGTTACTTACAGATAGTTTTTTGTTATACACAAGTAATCTACTTAGCAATACTTAACTGAGCAATTTACACATTCCAAAATTTCTTTGAGGGTAAGTTGACTTTACACCATTAAGAATGGGAGCAGGCACAGTGTCATAGATTGAAACACTAATAATAGAATTCATTCTGTTCTTAGCAGTGGTATTAAGAAAAGTCAGGGGGAAAGTTTTCCAAATCTACACTTTCAACCATCTTTTTGATCCAGGGGTATTGTAATAATGTAGCTAAGACTCCATTTTCTTCATGCGGGAAAAGCCAATTCATTATTCACATAAGGTATTTTATACAGTTTTCACAGACCTCGTGCAACACCTGTTGGCTGGTGTTTTTCTTACTACATTTTTGTCAGCATGTGATTTGTGTGTACATGCTAAGATTCAGGTGGTTTACATTTTTCCTTTATAACTTCTCATGGAACAGATCTTACAGTTTACACAGATGCACTTATTTTTCAACCCAACCCTAGGTAGTTGTGTTAATAAACCTTTCGTACCAAGATTTTTTCACATGGGAACTTGCAAATTGCTTAAGGACACGAAGAGGAGATGACAGGCTAGCTATTAATTAAAATAGAGCAGGCCTGATTTTATGAGGCCTTCTTACATCACTGGGGCTGTAGTTGGATACTCGGGTGTATACACCGTATTTCCCTTGTCAGCACAGCCCTCACCCCAGCTGACAATGCCCAGGAGTGTGGGAAACGGGCATAGCCCGACACAGGAGGAACAAAGCGTTGTGGTGGGGCGGAGTGAAGGGCCCCCCACTGTCCCCCTTGCAGGCACGGGCCGCAGCCGTGCTGTGCCCCGCACAGGACACGCCGTCGCTGAGCAGCCTGGCCATGGCCCGCTGGCAGCGCTGCAGGCACACCGTGGCAAACACACCTTCATTAGGAAGCGCAGGGTGGTCTGCCTCTGGTGTGGTGCTCCCCAGCCGCTGACCATCCCCACTGTCCTGCCCCTCTGGCAGGACAGCCAGGTTAGGGCTGGGCAGGCACATGGGAATCACGTGCTCGTTCAAACAGCAGCGCTGCTCAAGTAGAGCAGAGCAATGTCACCACTGAACTTGTTGGAATTGGAACGGGGGTGTGTCCAGCTCCGTTCCACAGTGATCTCCTGTTCCTTGAATTATCTCTGGTATTTGTCAGTCTCCTGCAGTCAGGACAAGTTAAAAACATTAAGCAAACTGAACAGCCTCGGTGATACTGTCACAGGAAACAGGAAGGATAGGGGATCATAATGCTTTGATCTTTTGTTCCAAGGCGGCACAGCCCAAACCAAATCCTGCTTGTGACAATGATTTCTGATGCTGCAGGTTGTGATCCTGCAGTCCAAACTCTCCAGGTGCCCTTTAGAGACAACACAGAGCTGGGGCCTGTATGCTGACACACCAACAGAGATTATTTATTTCCCATAAATACTGTCATTTTTATTAAGCACTGTTGTGTCTAAACTTCCATGCAACTGTATGTTTTCCCCTCAGGAACCTGACATCAGCATTAAGCTGCAGCTGTGTGTAAGGCTGGAGAATTGTTTCCTGTCAGGTGCCCCGTGCTGGAACGCTGTTTGCTCCTCCTGCACATTCCTCTCCCTCAGGGTTCAAGCACAGAATTGTGTTTGCTGCAGCATTCCTGCTACACAGGCTCCAGTTCCTGTGGCTGGAGCTGGGGAGAGGAGCTTTGTGCTCTGAGGCAGTTACAGACTTAGTGGAAGAGACAGCAGAGGAGGAAACTGTCTTAAGGCTAACTGAAACCCAAAACAGCGTTGAGCAGACTGACCCCTGGGGGAACTTTTCATGCTGAAGTGTCCCCGAGATGTGCTCAGTCTCTGTGCACAATGAGTTTGCCAAAACGTGTGTGTGCTTTATGCTCCCAGGTTCTCAGTGAAAAGGGACCAGCTGGAGCCCCTCAGCACGGTGCCGAGGCCATGACAAGCTCCCTAACTCCCAGAGAGGCCGGGCTTGTCTCAGCCCTGCCTTGCTGTGTCACACAAAGCACAGCTGCAGTCAGAGGTGCCCCGAGCTCGCCCAGGGCGAGGCGCCGGGGCTGACGAGGGGGAGGCCCAGTGCTGCAGCACGGCCCAAGCCGTGTCCGGGCGGCTCCGGAGCAGCCCCGGCGGGCTCTTGCACACACCTCTGTAAGGAGCACGGCTGGTGGGAACAAGCAGCACACCAAGCACAGGTGGGGTGAAAACAGCAATAAAATGATCACACTGCTACGACAAGGGAGCAGAGTATTTTAAAGAACTAATCTTGACAAATTCAATTGCCTGCTGCACTGGCTGGCATTCTTCTGAAGGAACAAGTTATGACTGTGATTTTTTCATGTGGTTTGAAAAGTTTTGGAGGCTGGGAACAGAAACATAAGGTGTAGTTCTTTGGGACTCTTACAATAAAATTTGTAATCATCTACACAGTAACAAATGCACAAGTTAAAACACGCTGCTCTTTGATGTTTGTGTTGTCTGTTCAAAGTTACAAGCTCCATCACTGCCTCAGCATCTCCTCAATTAAACTCCCCAGACCTGTCAAGTTATGTGTTAAACTGAAGAAAAAGCTTAAACGTTGGTACCTCCAGTGAAGTTAATAAAGAGTGGAAATGGGTGTTACACAGCCTGGCCTCCTACTATGGTCCAGCTGCTGCAGTTTTACATGACCCATTTTGACTTAATTCAATATACTACTGATGCTTTTAATTCTGTTCAGTGGTGCTAGAAATAAACATTGAAAAGCAGCAAAGAACAATTACCAGAAAATGCTGTCTTAGGTAATGAAGAACTAGAATGAAAAGGGTTTACAAAACTCTTTAAAAAATAGAATGAATATATATATAAATACATATGCATATATATATACACATATATATATATATATATACACACAAGATTAAATTACAAATTGCCTGATGTAATGAAAATTTAAAACTTCCTTAACTTCCTTGATGGTAACACTTCATTTCAAGAAGAAAATGTAGAGGTTGAGCAGCGTTCAAACAACATTCCCATCTACCAACCTAGAATCAGGCTGGTGGAAACCCCTAAAATTTGCTAACAGTGACATTTTCACTTGTCGAAATACACAATGAATGCACAGTCCACCCAGCCTCAGCCTCTGATTTTCAACCTGTAAATACCTCCTGACATGTGGAAGCAGGAAATCCACTTGCATGACATCAGTAAAACAGACTGAGGGTAACATGAGGTTTTTTAATGAGAATTTCTGTGCACAAGCCCCTGCACAGCACTAGGACACTGACCAGAGACAACAGAGTGAAAATTAGTAACAAATCAGGACATGCACAAAAAAATGCCCCAAGACATGATTTAAAATCCAGAACAAGACAATGGAAACAAACACTTCTGTTGTCCCTGTTTGCCACATGCACTTGCCTTCGAATCCTCAGTTTTACCTCTCTTACCATGCTCAGCATTCTAAGGAACCTCACCTGGTCATGGAACTTGCCTTGTGAAAATTACCAGCCTTCCAAAAGGAGGCAAAGCCTGGCTTTTCCCCATGGACATGCAGACACAACCTGAATGACAGCACAAACATCTGACTGACTTAATAGAGGGGTATTAACATTCCAATCCAAAAGCAAGATAGGGGAAGAATGATAAAGGTATTTAAGGTCCCTATTATCAATGAGCCCTGCAGAAGACTGAGAAATACTTGTGGTTCCATTGCTCTTGACCTGAAAAAACAACTTTATAATGGTTTGATGAACTCTGCTCCTCCTGATGGACCCAGTGATGATAAAGTAAAAAAGCATTTAGGGGTGGTGTTTATGGAAGTAAAGTATTACCTGCCAGGGGCAATGTCCATGATGACACAGCATTCCTCCCATTATCCTGGAGTCACACTGCTCCCAAGTAGAGCTGATGTTTGTCTGGGTGGGCTGAGGCATGTCCAAGACACCTTCCCAGTCACTGCCCTGATGCAGCCCCGCATTCCCACATAGAACAGCCCCCATTTCCTTCCAGCCAGAGCCCTCCCATCGTTGGTTTTGCCCCGTTGCATTTCTCACTATTCCTTCCTGCCTGGCTGCAGGTGCTGTGGTCCCGTGGTGCCCTGCAGGACCCTGGGTCAGTTCACCCCTGGGCAGCTGGGCCTCCCCTGGGCTTGGCAGGCCTGGCAGTCTCCTCCCCTGCCTCATGGTGCTCAGGGACATCAAGCCCCCAGCACTGTCCCCCAGTGGCTTCTGGGTCACAGAGCCCACCAGTGTCTTGTTCCAGCTGAAAACATCTCCTGCCATCCCCATGTGTCCAGCATCACCCTTTGTGCACACACTCTGTCCAAAAACACCCTTTAAAGTCTCCTTTTCCCCAACATCACCACGTTCCAGCTCTAACTGTGCCCTCTGTGCTCCCATTCCACCTGGACACGACATCTCTGTGCTCCCACTGGTCCCTCCAGAGCCATTTCAGCCCCAGCTGTTGTTCCTCCAGAGCCCACCTGGCTTTGATCAGGCCACGGGGAAACGGTGCTGGAGGGAGGAATGACAGAAACAAGAGTTGAGCTTAGGATATGTGGTGTCATGTAAAACTCAATGCAGTGTTTCTCCTGTCCAAGGATGGAACTCAACCTTCCAGTAAGAGCCCAGGAACAGCTCTGATGTGGTGGTGTTCAACAGCCCGTTGGTCACCACCCAACTGAGGTGTGCAGAGCTCATTGCCCAGAAACAAGCCCATAGCTGTGCCTTCTCTGAGTCACTGGCACCAGCCAGGAGCAGCCTGTCCAGGGCTCTCTTCAGGACAGAATGCAAGCCCAGTGCTCCCTTCCTGCCTGCCTTAACAACCAGTTTAAAAGCCCCCATCCTGTCCCCTTCCCTCCCATTGGCACTTCAGCATCATGACTCCTTTCAGCCTGCTTGGATGCAGAAGGAACAGATCCAGAACTGACTGTCCTGCTGCTCCTTGACCCAGTACGAGCTTACAGGGGCACTGGATTACAGATACCTGAAAGAGAGGAACATTATAAGTGAGACAGATCTTTTCACACACTAAGTGCAAGCTGCAGTACCTGCTGCGGCTGCAGCTCTTCTGCTGCAGTGAAGGAGAACTCGCTGCCTGCCGACCTGCCCTTTGCCTGAGGTAACTCGAGCCGCCTCTGCCGCCTTCCCATCCCTTCCCCTCCTCGTGCAGGGCGCGGTCCCTGACGCAGAACACAGCACGTGGAAGGCGGTGTCGCTGTCCCTGCAGTACTGCCAGCAGCCGCTGTTGTACCTTTCTGCCAGGGAAACACCGCGCGGTTCCAGCAGCACACGGGCCCGGGCAGCTCCCAGAGCTGCCGCTGCATCAAGGAAAGCAGGAAAACATCTGCTGGAATCCCACAGGGAAACGGAACCACCTCTTAAGAGTTCCAGAAACTCACGGTGAGTTGCAGCAAACCAGACTTGATGTTTGTTCTGTTTCGACTATTGTCCTCCTATTTGCCAACCTTGTCCTGAGGCCACAGCTGGGCTCAGGGCCTTTCCGCCTGTGGGGCAGGGGTGAGGAAAAGCCTAGAAGAGCGAACATTTCTAAATAAATCTGGTTTTGATCCATCTGCACACCTTGTCTTATATCAAGGCAGGTTTAAAGCACATGGCTTTTTAGAGCCAATTCTCTGAGAAATTGACTGAGGTTTTTTTCATTGTTACATTAAAATTATTCATGTTTAATTGCTTCACTGTAAAGAGAAAAAAGCTGACACTTGGAGAAAAGAAATGCTTATGATTCATAGTTTCCACCTTAGTTTGGCTTTTGCTATTATTTCATGCCTCAGTTTGTGAACTGGATACATCCTTTCAGAGGATCAAAAATCCGACAAGAGAAGGAAATTTTTCTCTTTCCCATTATTCATATATTACAACATAAATATATATATATATATATTTTGCTTACAGTAAGCTCTGTCTCATTTGTTTGATGATTGACTCAATAAAAGAGAAGAGCCTCACCATGACTGATCTCCAGTGCAGACATGGATGGCAGGAGTTACTAGAGTTGTTATCCCTCTAAAGTGATAAAAGGGGAAATTCCCTGTCATTTCTTGAAAGCAGATGGGAGAGGGCCACAGGCCATCCTTCCTTCACAATGAATGTCAATGTGTCTGCTCCTGTACTCACAGATGTGTCCTCCAAATTCAAGGGGCAGATGCAAAAGTAACTTCAGTGTCTTATTTTGCACACTCCACTACTTACAGGGTTTTGTACTACTTGGATTTAAACCTATGGAGAAGAAACAGGGTATAGTATTTCTCCTAAAATCAGGTTTCTCACCCTTTTCTCCTGTGAATGGAAGATCTCCTTAGCCTCTTCAAACACTTTTCCTTATTACATTCTCTCTCCAGGTTCCCTGGATAAACCTCCTCTAGCAAGTGGTTGGCACATTTATGGACTTGCAGCACCTCATGGGCTTTGTCTTTTCTCATAAACACTAGAAGAGCAAGATTGAACAGTTGGTACAGGAAGACAAAGCAGCAGCATTGTTACAGTCACAGTCAGACAGGTATTCAGTGGAGTGGTATAAATGGGGGGACTGGAAATTTACACAAAAAGCCTAAAGGACAATAGAATTAGTCTGTGTTCCAGTAAAAGACACCAGTAGTTTAAGCTTTCTTTCAGTGAATCAAAAGAGCTGCTACTGAGACCTGCAGGTAAGTGCAGAAATAATTTTTTATTCCACAAGACTCTTGAGTATTGCAGCTTCTTCTGTGGAGGATGGTTACATTTTTCTGCTTAACCAGCTTGATTCACAGCAACTATTAGTTTGATATTTGGTAATGGAGACCCAGAGTTTTCCAGGTGCTACCACAGCCACAACAGGACAGACACCATTTAGAGAAATATTTTTCTCCATTAAGAGAAATACTGAAATATCAGTTTTACATTTAGTTCACCTCAGCTTCACTTCTCTAAACCACCTGCCCTCCTCCTGCGATGCCTGAAGCTACTGCAGTCAGTAAATTAAGGGAGGAATAGCCAAAAGAGGCAATATGGCAGAAGTACTACCTGAATATGAAAACGGGCAGCTGCTGTTGATGTAGCACATCAGCAGGAGAAATATCCCAAGTAAGGAGCTGCTCTCCATGTCAGTGAGCATTCAGAACACTCTGACTTCCTTCAGAGGGAAAAGAAGAATCAAATTAGTATGTTGTCATGAAACCAGCCAGCAACAAAGATGAAATAGAAGCAAGAGGACAAGAGCAGGGACAAAGAAATCAGAATCTCCCCAGTTCATTCTCACCTTGTTTCTGTGCTTGTTTCTCCAAGCTACCCCAGCAGGAATCCCCACAGGTGGAGGCTGAGCCAGCCCAGGCAGGGTCTGAGCCAGAGCCCCTCTGGAAAAGCCATGGGGAGCAGGGGAGTGCAGGGGTCAGACTCCAGGGGAGCAGGTGCCACTCCCAGCCACAGCCCAGTCCCTGCTGTGCTGCCTCTCATGCCAAGGGCAGATGCACAACCAGCCACGAGCTCCAGCAGGCCCAGCAGCCACTGGGCAATTCCTGATAGTCTGGGCAAGTAAGATCATCCACACCAAGCCCAGCCAGGCACCAACCACCACATACCTGGGAGTGACAGGTACAAGACAGAAGTTTGGATTTCCTGGCATCACCTCCCCACGCTGAATGATTTCCCAGGATTCAAGAGCACGTACCCCTCTGCTACCTGCACAATGTTTTCAAAAACACCAGAGTGAGTTCATCTTACACAGAACCATGCGGTTATACTCACTTTGTTCTTTATTTTTTTACAGGAAGACAGGAAAGAGATTTGGATGTACACGGGGAACAGCCATGAGGTCAAGAGGTTGATCATTAAGCCATCACAAATATTGACAGAAGAGAGACAACCTGGATTCTATGAAACCCATTAGAAACACAGAATCAGAAAATTGCATGTGTGTTCCCACATGTATACACAGGTGCATTAAAAAGAGAATCAAAAGGTCTTAAAAAATACCCTTTGGTAATAAAAGCCACCTTTTGCAATAAATTTATTCAGGAAAATATGGAAATTTTGAGACCAGATTTCTGAGACTCCATCACCTTCCAACAGGTAAGGCCAACCAATCTGGAAAACACACAAGCTGCTTTGTCAACATCTGCTGAAATATGCAGAGCTGGGAGTGTGCAGAAAGATTCACAGCAGTCACCTGCAGGCAGGCAAATACTGCCCTGTCACAGCCACAGCCACTCCCACATTACAATCTCTGCCATTACTCAGACTTGTGTTTTACTGGCTTTGAACACAGTTGTGCTTTTCCCTGCAAGTCAGTGTTACAGGTTCCCTCTTCCCAGTGCAGGCCTGGTGGGAAGGCTGCTGATCAAAGCATTATTCTTTAACATTCACCCACTCCTAAATACTGTCCCAAGGCAAAAAGAGGAGGAGAGGGACAGAGCCAGCAAGTGACACAGAAGTCCTTGGCTTGACTGCTCCTTCTTCAGTGCATGACTCAAAATCCTCACCTGGGTAATAAGCACAAAGGCAGCTTCTGAGGGAATGAATTTAAGAGGTATTAAGCCTCCTTGCTGATATAATATTAAATTTCTTACAAACTCTAATAAAATTTCATTGTACCTGGGGTTTTTTTAAGTCTTGTCACAAGAGCAGACTGAATGAAGTTCTTCACTGATCCAAACATGCATCCAAGCCCATCGAGATGTTGGAAACACATCACTACAGCAGAGATAGTTTTCCTTTTTCTTTCTACAAGATTAATTATGTTTTACAAGTCTCAAGTAGTAAGATTAGAAACAAGTACCAATTGTGATAATAAAGTTCACTTGGACTATTGCTACTTCCTATGGACTTATCAGTGCTGTATGTCTTTATTTTATTTACTGATATAAACACAGTCAGAGATGCAAACATGTATTTATCAGTAAAAGCATTGGCAATGCTACCCCAGCCTGCAGCCCATTGCATCCACCAGAACAGGAATGAACAGAAGTGGTTGCTTGCTTGTTAATTAGAAGAGAGTTACAGACTTCATCATAAATAGAGCCTGCAAAATCTTGGAATTGAAGTTGACTGGGGGGTGGTGTTTGGTTTTTGGTTTGGTTTTTTTTGTGAATAACACAAAAGAGAGTTCCCATTCCATTTTAAGCAAGTTTGGGAGGGTAAGATCAGGCATCAAGTGTGCAAAGAATGGAAAATACAGATAAGTTCCAGTTACCTGCTGAATCAACGATCTGTGAACACTGGAGTAGGGTGTGAAGAACTGGAGGTAGTAATGACATAATAAAAATTTCACTGGGTTGAAAGAAAAAGTTATACAAATACCAATCAAACCAAAGCAGTTACTGTGGGTAATACCTTGCAGTACAGCTGAAATGACAGAACTACATCTCTAGGGTTATTTGCAGAACATTTTTCTCTGTCCCTTCCTGCCTCCACCGCAAGCAGTTCAGACATTTTACACAACTGACACTTTTATTTCAAAGATGGAGTTGTCTGACCACAGCCAACCTTATTTTCTACAATGCTGTATATACAGCATCTCAGCTAACAGAGGATGTTTTCTTGCCTGTAAGGCCGAAGCAGGACCATGCCACAAATAAACAACATAACCTGCAACAAACCAGTGTAAACAAGGAAAAAAAGGAGGGAAAAAAATAGATACCAAGGAAAACAGCACACGAGATTAACACATACTCAATATTTAATACTGAAGATCTGACAGTACATTACACTCCATACTGTCACTAGCACAGAGCCACAACATTCCAGAGTCTGGATCAGAATCAACCCTTCAAAGGAGCTGACATATCTATGTGGTGCTGGATCCACTCAAGGTACTGACTAACTTTGGTGTAGACTCCAAATTTCTCCCTTCTTCCACAGCCTTCACCCCAGCTCACCAGTCCTACCAAAAACCAAGTATCCTTGTATCTAGTGAACATGGGGCCCCCGCTGTCCCCACTGCAGGAATCTTTCCTGTCTCCCAGGCTCCCAGCACACAGCATGTTGTCAGAGATGTGGAAGCTCATGGCCTGGGCGCACTCGTTCCGGGGCACGAGGGGGATTTCGATGTACCTGAGGGAAGCAGCGTAGCTGTTGTTAAGCTCGCTCGTGCTGCCCCAGCCCGTCACCACCATCCGCTTCCCGCTCCTCATCAGCTCCCGCTCCGCCAGGCTGCGGGTGGGGAGGCAGATCGGCAGCGCATATTTGTAATAGATCACGTGCTCAGCCAAGTGCAGCATGGCTATGTCATTATCTGAGGTCTTCTTGGTGTAATTTTCGTGGGTCACCCATTTATCAATCCAAATGGTTTGCTCATCTGCCTCAGGGCGGAAACGGAATTTACCTGGAAGAGCAAAGGAGATGACGGATGCTGTCAAAGCTTCCTTGACTTTGAAGACCAAAGCATCGGGATTGCACCGGGTGTTAGGACTGCACACTGTATTTTTACTTCTCTTGTAACACAACTGTTTATGTCATAAGTTAACAGCGTTCTTAACAGATGGACAAATCTCTAAACTGTTCATATTTATGGAAATCATGAACACCTAAAGAGCTCTGGAGCTCTGGTCATCAGCTGAGAAACCAAATTGCCCTGTAGTGTTCATATTTCAGTACACTTGTGCAATACGAGTCACCTTCAGGAGGAAAACAACCTCCTTGGAGCCAGCATTAAAAGCTGGGAGAGCAAGCACACCACAAAACAGGACATTTACAACAGGACATGAGCTTTATGCCACACAGACAGGGCCAGGATGGCTGAATGCCAGGATTTGTAAGATAAAAGTTCACGGATGGAAAGAGTATTCCTTTCTGAAATCCTACATCTGTATTTTAAGGAATTTTTCCCTGCTTAAGACTCCTCTGTTGCTATCTGTGCTACATGGTCACGGCTACTTTGTGGGCCAAGCAGTTATGGAACAGCAAGCAAGAAACTATGTTGAAAAGGGCCAGAAATGCAGGAAGTCATTTGTGATATACTGCAACAGGAAAGGCAGAGCTAGGTTTTCTGGCAGGCTATCAATGAGGTCTTGCAAGTTCTTTTCTGTAAGGAGTGTCTCCAAGCATAGAGTCTTACAAGCCACAGTAGTTACAGAAATATATTCTCAAAAGATCCTTTAAATCCAGCTTTGGATCTTGCTCTTCCAGACCATTTATTTCTGAGTTTCTCTTCTTATTCCTCTGCAGACAGACAATGGACAGTTCACACTTGGCCGGAGCAGACAGCTGAAACTGCTCTGAAGTCTTGTACTAAGTGGCACCAGCCCCTGACAGACTTGCTACTATTGAGCCAAAAATCACAAATCAGTTTTTCTCACCTATCACAAGCCTGAAACCACTGTGGCTGGTGCCTGGTTGGCAGGGCTTTATTCCTGCCTTCACAGATACAAACTCTGCTTTAGGCCTCAGAAAGAACTCTGGACTCAAGCACTGTTACACCATCTCCTCTGAAGAAGGCAGAGTGGCTGTGCACACATTTGCTGTGGGGTCACACTCTCTGTACACCTGCACAGACACCAACTGTCTCCATACTGAGGCAGCCAGCAACCAGTGGGTGACACCTCTGCACTGCAGTGACAGGTTCCCTCACCCCCAAGGGGACTCCCTTTGATTTCTGGTGGGTTATCCACCCCCAGTTTCAAATTCCAGAAATCCTGGATGTACACTTGATGTACTGAACCCAGAGTCTGTGGAAATGCATTGAGTTCCTCCTACACAATAAGGACCATCATAATCTTGCTGCTGGCACAAAAATATTAACTGTGAAGGTAGAAACAGTATTTTGAATTGAATCATTACATTCACCTATCTTCTCTTTCTTCTTGGAGTTCTGAACACAGAGAGTTCTGGATATCCTTAGGCTGGTGATGCATGAACAAGAGCCACAAACAGGAATATTGTATAATTCTCAAATCCATCTTCCAAAACTTCAGCTACTCTGAGAACTAACTTTCTACTTCAGACACTAAAAAGCCACATAAGCACTTCTACAAGACTTCTCCCCAAGCTGAGTGTAAACTCAGATGCAAGTTCCCTCACCAGTTTTGCTCCTGTGGATGGCAGGCTGCAGTGGGACAAGTCCAGAAGGGAGTGGGGTATCCCAGCCTGACAGACACAGGCTGAGTACCACCTGTGCAGGCTCAGTACCAACACTTTCCTGGCTGTCCCCATGGACATGGCAATGTCTCCATCTAAAGCTCTGCTCCTTGTCCCTCACAGATGTCTCCTGTGAATATTCTAGCACTAAGAGGACCCAAGGCTACATCACACACTTTTTGATTTATTCTTTATGTTGGATGTACATAAACTTATTGTCTCTGCTTTCAAGCACCTGCACATCTACAGTGTGTATGGAACATGCACACAGGCTATCTATTTTTAAGGCTATATACACACACAATATATTGGCAGGACTCTCCACAAATACTGGGAATAATCTATCCTTTCACTAATGGAAAGCAAGTAGTGGAGTGTTATGCATCAGCACCAATGGTAGATAGAAAATACTGTTAAAAAAAAATCTATGTAAGTGTGAATGAAACACTAATTATTTTTGTCTGTTAATTCAGGAGAAGCACTTACTTGACATAGTGACATTTTCTCATGCTCCACAGCAGCAGAGCAACTAAAGGCAGTGCTGCCAATCTGCTGCACCTCTCCAGTGAAACACTCTTAAGTAACAGTGTTTAAATACATTAAAAGGCAGGAAGAGACCCTGTGACATTCTCCTTCTGGGATCAAGACTTTTTTCAATATTGGGATGGCCTTAAATATTTTTCATCACCAGAAAAATAGGCAGAAGAGACCAAGTTTCTACTTTATAGACCAGCAGCAGTGCTCAGAAGACATCAGCTCACTTCCAGAGCAAAGTGATAATGGCTCAAATGAAATCAGATTTTTACTAAACTTTGTTTTAAGCTAAGTTGCATATTAAATACTGCCTAGATAGGCCACTCCTACAGCCAAGGACTTTTGTCTTCAGAACCTGCTAGTCTTTTCCCTGAGATGATAAACGTTAGGAACCAAACAGTTATATTTAAAAAACACAGGGACAGGTGATTTTCCATACCAAGTTTAACTCTGAACCCCTTGTGTTCCTCAAGGCAGTGTGCTGCTGTTAGGACCCAAGCTGGATGGATGAGAACACCCCCACACAGAAACTTCCCTTCGGTATTTTGCAGCATAATCTGAAACAAGACAAGGGAGGTGTGACACTGCATGGAGCACAGCTCACAGAATACTTTACTCATTCCTCTTGGATGCTGCCAAATGCCCAAAGCATGTCACATTCACTGAAGACAAAGCTCTACAGGGGGACAAAATCTCTATGAATATAGTCTCTGTGAAATACCTACAAAAAAGTTTTGAATGTTCTTCCTGAATGAGGGCTGGCTTCACGCAAATCAGCATGGGGTAATGCTGGTCACTGCAAAGAAGCACTTTGTACTCAAAGCTTTGAAAGAACACAAATGAGGGGTGCATCCCCCACCAGAGACAGCACATCATCTCAGGCTGCAGCTCTCATGCTATGGTGTAAAAGGCCCTTTAATATCAAAGGGAACCTGGCTCTAATTATTTGCATTCATTAGTTCCATGGTAAGCTCTGTGAAGTCTCCCTTTTCTCTGAGATAACCCAACCTGCCATGGCACATTTTGCTGATTAAATCTGCTAATTTGAATTTATGACAGACAAGGCTTATAAGGAAGGGCAGGAAGACCACCTCCCACTGGAAGGCTGTTGCAGGAGCTGACACACACATCACACATCATGAGTTCCCCAGGATGGAGCAACTGAGCAGGTGAGTGCCATCACCTTGGCAGTATCCTGGCATCACCTCTCTTGGCAGTATTGGCACAGTAAGGTCAAAAACTTGGCAACAACATCAAGGTCAAGAATCCTCACAGATACTGAATTATTTTTTCCTGCTACTCCAACCTTTGGAATGCTTTTGAAAAAGTTAAGGGAATCTTAATTTCATACAACACCACCAGTAACAATGCAAGAGCCTTTCTGGAGCAGAGAGGCAGGCAGAGCAGTTCAGGAAGAGCCTGAACAATTTGTGGCAAAGATTCTATTTCTTCTCACCTGCCAAGGGCTGCCTCCCCTTCTTCCAGCTCTTCCATCAATGAGCCGGATATTGAAGTCTGCTTTGGCTTCCATGTAGTCCAACTTCACTCTTCCACAGGGGAACTCCACTGCAGAAGATGCAGAGAAGCTCACTAGCAAAGCCCAGATCACCCAATCCTCTGTCTAACCTAGGCAATATTGTTCAGAGGCTTCATGAAAGTCCCTCAGTGCTTAGCAGAGGAGGCAGTCTCCTGATTCCCCTCTATGTCTCCATGAGGCAAATATGGATTGAGGGCCACAAAGTGGGTATGGAGCTGGGAAATGCAGGCAGAGTTACTCTTCATGGAAAAATATTTTGAAAATGAGTGCACTGCAGATAAATCTCCCCTAAAACTCTTTTACATCAGTCTGAATAATCTGTCTCTGTCAAAGCTGGACTACAAACATCCTGCTCTTACCTACAGGCTCACACGTGGTGTGGTCATCCTTGAGCTGATACCCCGATGCGCAGCTGCACAAGCGATGCTGCTCGGCAGGGTCCTCCCTGCAGAAATGTTCACAGCCCCCGTTATCCATGGAACAGTTGCTGTATTTGACCTCTGTGGGAAAAACAAACAGCAAGAAAGACATGGAGTTGAGAAGTCAGAGTCACAGAAAGGTAAGGTGGCAAAGTGACATCGTGCTTCAAGTGTGTAACAGCTGTCGATGGATTTGGAATGACAGCTGTTGGCTTCAATGACACTCGGGCCACTAAACAGTAAACAGGCCCAGGTCCAGAATCAGGCAGTGGGGAGATGGAGGAAGCAGATTACTGTCAGGTAGACTGGCGAAGAGAAAATTCCCTGTCACTATGTGCCAAGTCACATACTGAAAACTGTTGATGATACGTGACATACAATGCTCATCCCTAAATATGCTATCCAGCTTTTGTCCAAGGAAGGAACCGTCACAGTAATAAAATATTTTCAGTGGATTGGGTTTTCCCCTGTATTTAAAAACCCCACCATAATCCCTGTGTTCACAATTCTAAAGTAAACCCCTGCTTCACAGAGTTATTTCCAGTATTGTCCAAAATTTAGATATCTCATACCTCTAAAATGCTCCTATGGCAACACAAAGTTAATTTTGCTTTAGAAAAGCACAGATAAACCTCTTACCTCATCAAAAAGAAAGAGAGAAATCACATTAGTAAAGAAAGTAGTAAAGAAAGAGTTTGCTGTGCAATGACTGAAGTGTCCATCCCTATCACACAAAGAGATGCCTGTCACAAAGGATGTTACTTTATAGTGGATTAAATGCAGTGTTACCATAACTGCACAAAACCCCCTCCCAGCCTTTGTTACAGATGCAGGAAAATTTTCCAATATTGTCCTTGCAGATCCCGTTGAAACAAGGATGTTGCTCACACTGATCTCCATCTGAAACAGAGGCAGGAAAACTCAGTGGCTGAACCATACAGAGCTCACAGATCAAACATCAACACAGACCCTCCCCAGATTCCCAAGTATCAGCCATGTTTCTGGCACTTAATGGTGACACCTCTGTGGCACTCAGCCAGAGACAGGGCCATCAGTTTGGGTTCTCAATTACATCTCCAGAATGAGTGGAGTGGGCAGAAGGGGAAGAAAGAGTAAAGCCTGAGGTAGGCAGGGCAGCAGCAGGTTACTGCTGGACCACATCAGGCATGGTTAGAGCATCAAAGCATTTTTCACCGATTCTTTAACTCTGGGAAGATCACTGATCATATGTATGGGTACACCTCAAGTGTTTTAGGAAGATGGCTTGTATGATAGAGCAGGAAAACATCCTCTGCACACCCCTTATGATAGAGAACGAGAATTTCAATCAGTATATGGCACATGGCAGGAGGAAGGCTGAGTACTAGTAACTCCTGAGGAAGCACAGAGAAGTGATTAGGAAAGTCTTTACTTACCTACATACTTGCTCCAAAACTCTAGCTGTGGAGAAACAACACTTGTATTACAGCGAGAAAACCATTTTTAACAAGTGAGAGATTTAAAGTGCTCCGTGATTCTTGGCCAACAGGACACAGCACTGGGGTCAGTAACATCAATCATATTCTTCTTGGCAGTGTAGTGACTGGCACTACAAACCAAGAAAACCAGCCAGTGATCCTCCTGTACTGTCTGTGCTAAGCACAGACTCCCTTGCGCTGCTTGCAGGCTATTTTCTTGGCACTTACTAGCAGGTAAGTCACCTGAGTTCACCTGAGCCAAGTTAGACAAAACATGGGCATTCTAAGGACAGCCCTGCTCTCCTCTGGGGTCTGAGGGACAGCAAGGACTGGGTCATCCTATGACTGGGATCATCCTATGCTTTGAGCCTACCCTGCTCAAAACAGCAACAGAGAGTCCAACCCAACACAACAGTTAAGTGTGCAAAGGGACAGGAATCAGCAGACAGTAAACATAGTGTGCAATTCAAAATAGGAGTTTGGAGATGTAGAGAGAGAAATGTTTGATAAGAGAAATGTTTGTCAGACAAAACTGGGAGACTTGGGAGATACACAGAAAAGCAGCCAGGACTGGTGAATGGACAACAAAGGGGAAAGACCAGAAAAACTTAGTAGCAGCAAGAATAGCCAATGGGGTCAAGCAAGGATTGGAATTAACTGCCAGGGACCTAAGCCTCACCAGGTGGGTCAGCTGGGACATGTTTGAGTATCCAAGCTTTGTAGCCCATAGAGGGTAACTTGACAATCACTGTAACACAGTGATGCTCAAAACCACACCTACACTCAATGACTGTAGGAGAGATCCATGTTCAGTACTGACAGCATGATGTCCTGTGCCCTGGATTGCAGTGTTTTAAGGAAATGATTGGCTAAATTCCCCACTCATCCTTAAAAAAGACAACTTACTGTTGCTTCCCTGGTTTCAAATATCTCACTGGCCTCCTCAAAGTCACAGAACTCTTCCAGACACTCACGCTCCACAGAGCCTGGCTTGAGCTCCTCCAGGAAAGTGTTTGCCCGCTTTTGGATTCTCAGGACTTGGTTTGCGTCTTTACTGCTGTAAAATACTGCAAGCAAAAAGATGAAAGCAGAAGCAGAGAAAAAGACCTGCTGAAAACTGGCAGTGGAAAGCAGTGGTGCTTCCCAAAGGACACTTATGAGAGCAACAGCCACTCTCCAGTACAGCAAGAGAGGCTGCCCTAGACACCATGTGCTGTCTGTGCTGTGCTGCAGAAGCAAGCCCCAGCCTCTGCCCTGTGGTGCTCTGACAGCTCATGGGGCTCAGCAGGGCTCTGACCAGACAGCTCCTATGGCCCCAGCACCGTCTGTCAACCACTGCTAAAGGAAGTCAAACCACCTAATGGGAACGATTCCAGCCACTCCGACTAACAGAGGAGCAGGAAAGGTTGAAGGCCGTCTCTCAAACACTTACCTGAGGTGCAGCAGCCCCACGAAGAGCAGGCAGCCAGCAGCACAGTGAGGAGCTTCCACATCCTGCAGCAGGAGTCACCTGAGGAGGAGAAGGCAGGTGTCAAGAAGAGCACACTGCAGAGTGACACAAGACCCTGCTGCAGATGCTCCCACCCATCCAGCTCGCTCACTTGCTTTTCAGAGAGCAGCTCCCCTGCTGAATGCTCTGCTGTGCCCTGTCTCTGACTCCAGCTCTGGAGCGGCCGTTCACTAGAGTCCCTCCAGACTGGTTTGCTCGTTCCCTTTAATACATCAACAGCTCTCCCAGAACACTTCTGCCTACCCTGACACCCTCTCCTTGTCACCGGACATTTCTTACAAGCTTCATACTCCATTTAAAGCAAGCAGTACTTGGAAATCTCAAAGGATACAATACTTTTGAAGCACTTACTGCTTTATTCAGTGGGAATCAGTGTGATCTGTTCTTCCTCCATGAGCTCTGCTGGAACTTAGTTAATCCATAACTTCAGATATTTACTCTTTGGAGTGACATGAAGTGCTTTCTTTTTAGTTGTTAAACAAACAGTGCTCAGGGAGAGCTTGACCATTTACCTGCATACAGGGGAAAAGTGAAACAGCTGAGGCACCCACTCTGCCTTTCCCAAACCTTTTTTTTCCCTTTTGATTCTCTGGTAAGCAGAAATGGTTATATATAGTTTGCAAGTGTACATACCTAGTGCTGAGGTCTCCTGAGAGATCCTGCCCTCTTCTCACAGCACACAATCACCCAAAAGACACACATATTGCAAATTTTAAGAGTTCTCCCACTTCACTTTCTCATCAAAGCTTCCACGACAAAATAGCCAAAGGAACTAACCTCCCTGACAGACATGAGCAGGTACCAGACGCTTGCAGCAGCATGTTGCATCTTCTGGTGTCCTGGGTTAGCTGTCATCAGAACAAAGTATTCTATTGAATTCTGATCATAAAGCATTTAGAGAAAACTCCCAATCCTTTTCAGAAGTTTTCATGCATTGGAAGTAGTAGGAACCAGCATGTCCCAGTTCTCTGAGAACAGTGTCTGCAGTGGCACCTCTGTGAGCTGTGCAGCAGAATTCCAGAGGTTGCAAAAGACCTCCGAGACCATTGAGTGTAACCCGTGACCTTGTCACCCAGCCCAAAGCACTGAGTGCCACATCCAGTCGCCCCTTGAACACCTCCAGGGGTGGGAACTCCAAACCTCCCTGGGCAGCCCCTTCCAAAGCCTGACCACTGTTTGCAGGAAAAAAATTCTTCCTGATACTGAAAACCCAGCATCTTCGTGCAAATTACCTCTGCACCCAGGAATCCTCTGGGGTCCTTCACCAGGGAAAGTGCCACCAGAGGTTAGGGAAAGATGGGCCCCCAGAATCTCAGCTCACATCCCATGACACTGATTACAAGAGCTCTGACTGCTTATAAAGCTTTTATTTCCTTTTTTTCCCTCACAAATTTGGCCATGGACTTTCTTGAAAACAAGTTCTCTTTAAATGAAGTTCATCCATATCCCAGCTGGGGAAGATGTGTGCACTGCAAAGCTTTACTGATACATTCTTTATCGTCACTTCAGCCATTCAACAAGAAAAAACTTCAGCTGAGATTAATGACAACAGATTTCTGCTGCAAATTAAGTTTATGACACACACCTGAAGCCAGGAAACATAAAATAGGAAACCTAAATAGAAACAAACGTAGTACCCTGTATTACATGTATTACTCATGTTTGTAGCTGACCTGGCTATTTGCTACCATGTAGGTTATGTGGTTTTGAATGCATGTTTGTTTCTAAGATTTGGTATATAGTCTTAGAAATAAGATTGGAAATTCAGGACACACACACCAACTGCCAACCTCAAACATGCAAACCAATGTGTCAGCCTCCTAAACATGTATTTTTTTTTTAACCCCTGTACTGATACTCAGTAAGAATTAACTTACTTCTTCATCACCCCTTTTGTTTCACGGGCTCTGTTTTCCCATTTTCTCCTGCCACTGCAGTGAAGAAATAAATATTTTAAAAGCCAGCACTTGGGCTCTCAGGTGATCACCTTCCTCCCAGCCCATTCCACCCTCCTGAGATCCATTAGGTAATTCAAACCAAGAGGATGGCAGCCCTGAGAAGGAGGTCTGACATTCAGTAATGACACACTGAGTGGGGCAGTAAGTTTTTTGCTATTAGCTTCTGTCACATTATTAAAAAAAAAAGACCAAAATTAATTAACCTGTATCAGAGGAGTAAGAATATCTTCTGTCTCTGCTGTTGATTTCTTTGCATGTTTTCTGTAGTGCCACTTAAAGCAGAGCCTGACACTCGGTCTGATGCATGTGTGTGTAAGCACAGCAGTTTTTCTTTTCTCCTTATTCTGGTTCCAAGTAACCAACACTGTAATGCTCAAATTTATCATTTTCATCATGCAAGAGTATGTAACATTAGAATGATGTTCCTGTTCCATACACTATTCTCTCCATACTCCTGTTTAATTACACATACAAAGATATCTTTCACACAGAAAATATTCATGACTATTGTAACTTACTTTCCACTCACTTGGCAACAGTTCTGTCGAACTCTACAACCATCCTCTCAATTTAAATAAATCAGCTGGAAGTTTCCTGTCAGCATCTTATGAACACACCAATCTGTACAGATGGAAGAGAAAGCTTGTCACAATCTACTCTATGAACTGCTCACCCCAACACCTCTGGTTTTTTTTTTTTTTTTTTTTAGTTTACAGGTGTCATTTATGGCACTCAGTTTCTACATTTCATGAGAAAATTCACTTCTCCCATGTTTTTGTAAATGCATTTTCACTTAATCCAGTCTGCACAATTGCCTGCAATAAATGGAATATGCAGACGCCCAGGCAGAGAACAACTGCTCCTGTCTCACCCTGGCTCCACAGCACCATGGCCAGGAACAGCCACCTGAGGAGGGGTAACCAACACAGCCCTGGTGAGTCTGACAGTGTCCCCATCAAGCTGTGGGTTTGCTGCCAGCAGAGCTTTGATCAGGATGAGCACCAGAAGAAGCACCACATTTAGAACATCTGTTCACTGCAAGACATAGCTGAAAAAATTAAACTACCTGATGTCTTCTACTCCGTGCCAGTTAAACCAACACAAAAAATGCTACAAAATTAGTCTACAACACTTACATTTACCATTTCACTCCTCTCTAAAGAATAGCTCTGAACTTCTGATGCAAGCCAGGATAAAACCATTTAATCACAGCACAGGTTTTTATTAGCTGGTTCCCACCCAGATGGGCACAGCAGCCCTCTCACAATGAAACCAGTAACAGAGAATCCTTACTGGAAGCTCGGAAACATGTTTACTTTATATACAAGAAAAACGTATTTACAACAAGTAAACTATGTACAAAAAAAACTCCAAGAGACATTTCCACGGTAATCACTGTATAAATTAACAAAATAAATAGGAGGGAAGCAGGTCCCATTCTTAAGGCACAAAACCTCCTTCCCAAGACTGTACAGGGATTCACTTGCTTCCCGATGCTTTTGACAGGATCACAGGAATGGTGGGGAGACCCCTGAGGAACAACGGTCGGTGGACAATGATACAGACATACAATCACTGCTGACAGTTGTAGAAAAACATCATTTTTCATCCTTTCCATTTTTTTTTACAGTACACACATCTTAAGAATACAAAATATGTCTTGTAAACAGTCTGTTTTATAAATCACATCGCTATTATGCACAATTTTAAATAACACTAAAACAATGAATGAAGCTTTCCACACTGTTTGGGTGCAGAAGCAGTCGTAGCACTGGCACTGAAGGCCTGGGCAGAGCTGGAGGCTCCCAGGTGCCAGGGCAGCACCTCCAGGCACCCAGTGCAGGGCTCCCCTTGGCCACCGCGCCGGCTCCTGCCGACACCCCGCAAGCTACAACAGGGAGGCTGCACCAGGGCAGGGCACTGCCAACAGCCAAAGCTCCCTCCAGTCTCCACTGCATGCAAGCTCACTTAGCGCCAACCATCATTCCCCAGAATCTGCCATTAAATATCCAGGATGGTGCCAGAATGTGAGAGAACAGACTGAAGTCTCTTCCAAGGAGAAGAAACCCCATGCCCAGCTCACTGCAGCCACTGCCAGGGGTGAGGGATGCAAACAGAAGGTGCTGCATGGCTTTCACAGGAGTTGGATTTCTTCAGGGACTAAACACCTGTGTGACATGTGACAGTTCTAGCTTCTCTCAGGCTGGTGCTCCTGAGACTGCTGGACAGTCTCTTTTTGGCAAAGCAGCATACTTTTTACTAATTGTCTTTCCTGAGTTTCTCTCCCACAAAAAATTATCACATGTCAGAAGAGAAACTCAGAATAATGTAGCCAGGAGTTCTACCTGGCTCCCTACTTTGCAGATAGCACTCATTGATGTTCAAGACAAATTGTCTTCATCTATTCACAAAAATCTCGCCAACAGAAATCTGCACTATTCCCAGTGAGACACACAGAACTACAACCCTTTGGGTTTTTTTAGATCTATACCTTAATAAATATTCAAAGGCACTCAGGTTAAATGTGGATGCCATTTTCTAGCTCTTAACAGGAGGCAGAACTCCCTCCCTGCCTCTGATAAGTAACAGACAGGAATATAGTGGCTGTCAAGCCTTTGATAAATGCGCATGTGCACAAAAAGGGTCTGAAGGCATTGACACACAGATCATAAAAGCAAGGTCTGTGCAGGCCTCATCACTCATGCAGATGGCTAATGGCCATCAGGTCTTGATAGATATGGCATGAATTAATGAACACACCTGAATGTAAAAACTCTTTGGATTTGTCTGTTGCTCTGCGCAGGAAGAGTAGAGAGGAGCTGTTTCTATGGAAGCAAGAATTTAATCCCTCGAGGATTATGCAAGGCAAGCACTTATGGTTTATGCATCTTTAACCATGAGGCTGCCTATGGAAAGTTCACACAACAGCTCCTTCACTACATATAGGAACAAACACAGATCTCTCACCTCTTCCCCAGAGTTCTTACCTGCCTCACCCCCCACTGCACTCTCCTGGGAAGGCACGTGGATGTCCCAGCCATGCACCATTTTGGGATGTACAGTGGGATGCACACACTGCGAGGTCATGCACACCACCACTGAGGATGTCTGCACCCTGGGGCTCTCCTAAGGAGGTTTCTCCTCATTTTCATCCAGACACTGCTCTGTGCCTTAACAAGCAAGTGGGACAATACAGTATGTTTGCAATTCTTACTTACCTGATACCTCAGGAATTCAATATAGTTGGAGGGAGTCTGTACTGATAAATAAAAAAATACAGCTATGGGAGCAATTACCAACGTATACATAGGAGAAATACATTCAGGGCAAGGTTGGATGTATCTCCTGCTCAGGCCCCAAAGTATTTATACAGCAAGTGTTTCTAGCTGGATCAAGCATGTTTAGTCTTCTTTTACCTTCTCATGAGCAAACCCTTCACTCAGCAGGCCAAGAGGAGACACATGGGTGAATGTGTCTGATTAGAACAGACAGGCAGAGTCAGAATAACCCTTGGTGAAATACTAGGGAATTCAATGGAGTTTGGCCAGATGGAATGAAATCAGCCCAGATCCTTTATAAGCTGACAAATGTGTACATAAACTAACTTGACTGCTTGTTATTAGACAAGAGAGGAGATATCAATTTGACAAAAATCCTTTTAAATAAAAAAAGAAGAACGATATCCTCAGCAAATTGTCTTTTATGCTACTGTGTATGTGGGCTTTTCTGTCTGCAGCCATAGTCAGACAGGTGCCACTATGTAATTAAAAAAAATACACAGAAAATGACAGAGTAATTAAAAATTTCTGCTGTCGTTGAAGTTTTACAGCACTCACTGTTGCTAAATTCCCTTTGCAGTGATAAAGATGGTGATACAACTACGCATGCCTGTCCTGGGCTTTAACAGCCATCCAGCTGGGGGGTCAACCATCTAGAAACTCTAATTCAGAGGTACTAATTTTTCCATGCTCCTCTGTTGCTGGTACCAAAGGCA
>VYXD01007949.1:3515-15049 GCA_013397195.1 Hylia prasina
TGCTTAATAGCCTTTTTGTTAATTAACATACAAAGCAGAGAAGAGGAAATGACAGGAGATATGAATATGCATTTGTATTTTGTATATTCAACACTTTTGTAGATAAAAAAGCTTTGTAATTACCTGTGATCTTTGCAGTGTGTATTTGGGAGCTACCCCACACGCTGCCCACTGTCACAATATACATACACTTTCTAACTTTAAACTGTTAGAGAGTTTTTGTCCGTCATAGCTGGATATCGATATTAGATCAGAATTCATATTTTAATAATTCACTGGCTACCTCCTGCAGTTACATTTGTAAATGAGTTGAGTTTCCAAAGCTAAATATTCCAGGCCTTTGAACACAAAAGGAAATCTTTGTCTTTTGCAACAATTACCCCTTGGAGGACTTGTGTTAATTTTTATTTTTAAGGAGTTAGCCCTGTTGCTGGTTTCACTGCTGCTTAAGAATCGAAAAAAGATTGTACTCTCCTGTCCCCTCATTACCCCCTCTGAGAATGCCCAGGATGCCCATTTCAGGATATCCATTCTCTTGGATCCCTATTCCCGAAATGCTCATTCCGCAGGACCCCCATTCCTCAGAACCTGTTCCCGCCATTTTCCCGGNGCCCCTGCGCAGGCGCGCCACTGTCCCTCTGTCGCTCAGTCTGCGGAAGAAGATGGCGGCGTGCTCAGTGTGCCGGGCGGGCAGCGCGGCTGGGCGGGGATTACTGTGGGGCTCGCGCTCCTCCGTGAGTCACCGCGCCCCGCGGGGGCAGCGCGGAGGGGAGCCCGGTCGGGCCACGGGCGGCCCCGCAGTGCAGAGTGGCTGCCAGGCCCCGTCCGTGCCCAGGCCCGGAAGGTCACGGGGACACAGCGGGCGGTTCGGGCCGGGCGGCGGTGGCCGTGGGAGCCCTCGGGCCCCGGAGCGGGGATGGGGGGGGGGGCAGCGGCGACTGTCACTGTCACCCAATGCGGGGCTCGCCGTCTGCTCTCGTCCCGGTACTGAGGCGTGACTGGTTCGTGCGGCTTTTCCCTGGGGTTTCTCACCTCTTCAAGCCTCTGGGTTCCCGGCCTTGCCGAGGGAACCGTCTGTTAGTAGTGATGACAGCCTTCATTTTTATAGGCAGTTTTATTGACTTTGACGAGGAAGCGAGGTGCTGCCACCTATGCCCAGACACTCCAGAATATCCCTGAGACCCAGCTCACCACCCTGGAGAACGGCCTCCGTGTGGCCTCAGAGGAGTCCAATCAGCCAACCTGCACGGTAAGTTTAACATAAGTTAGGGGCTTATTTGAAACAGTCAGCCTTGCCTAGTCTGTAGCTGGTCTTCCAAAAAGGTCAGACCCCTCTCTAAACCACTGCTTTTGACAGAAACCCCTCTGCTTCTCTTTGTGAATGGGTGGGATTAATATAGCAGCAGGAGGCCCATACTGGTGGTGTATTGTCTTTAGATAAGTTTTCGTGCTCTACAAATTTGGTCAGCCTTACGGTTTTTGTATGAGCAGTAAGTGATCAGTAAAAGTTATCATTCTGGCAAAACCAGATTTGGTGAAGCTGAGAGAGAAAAAACCAAACTATGTGCAGGAAGCAGTTGCTAGTTTGTTCGTATTTTGGTTCTTCTAGTGTAATGTCTGTGGACCAGACTTGTCCCTGCTGTTATGTTTGTGTCATTTGGATGCTGAGTGTTTTCTTTTCTAATGTTGTTACTCACTGGTTTTGCTGCCAGGTGGGTTTGTGGATCGAGGCTGGGAGCCGCTATGAAGACGCGAAGACCAATGGGGCAGGTTTCTTTGTGGAGCACATGGCCTTTAAGGTAAGGACGTGTGCTAGGTCTGCACATAGCTGCCCTGAATATTCTGCCATTGTCATCTCATTTCAGAGGCTGTGGCTGTTGAAAGAGGATGTAAATCAGGTCATCTGAGTCCTAGAGTCTTTGCACACAGTATAAAAATAAGTCTAAAAAGGCATCTAGCCCATGTGGTGCTCATTGGTTGAATGTGCAGAAAGTTCTAAGCATGCATGAATTAAAAATAACTCTTAATTACTCTTTTCTGATTTTTCGTCTTAAAGGAAAAAATGTTGTAATTAGCAAGTGTAACACACATAGAGCACTGTGTAATGAAGCGTCTTTGTTCAGGTTAGCGCAGAGAATTCAAAGCAGCATTTCCTGTATCCACTTACTATTCTTTGGTTTTCTTACTAATCCAGCAAAGTTCAGAGGCTACAATTCTTGCTTTTCAAATTGTATAGGTAGGTGTCTGCTGAACAGGGCAGAAGACATCTAAGCATGGGACTTGCTGACTGAAGTTCAGCCTGTGTCTTCATAGGCAACTGCAGCATTTGGCTAGCTCCTTAAGAGATGGACCCTGTAGTAGAAGTGGTCTTCTGCTTCTATTTGTCTTCTGTATATCACTGCTTGGTTGGATAGCTAGAAACCTGCTTCTTTTTGGGTTGGGTTGGGCTTGTTCTTGGTTTACTTCCAGGGATGTGCTGTTCAAACACAGTTGTCTCAGCATAGGTTGTCTCCTTCCCTGCTGAGTTTTTGTTGGTTTGTGGTGGTGACAGCCTTTATTTTTTCAGGCAGCTTTATTGCATTTCAACAAACACAAGCTTTTTTGATCACCTCAGCCATCTTTTATCTAGAGGAAATAAGCCAAGTATTAAATGTCTTGCCTTTTGCACCTGCCTTTGGCTTTTATGAATCACATGACAGATTTTTCTCTTTAGGTCTTTATTGTTATTTTCGTTGCTTTAATTCTGACCTAAAGGGACGTTTGTTCATTTCATAATTGAATTTATTTGGTTTCCTTTAGGGCACAAAGAAGCGTCCTGGCTCGGCCTTTGAGAAGGAAGTGGAGAGTCTGGGTGCTCACCTGAACGGGTACACCTCCCGTGAGCAAACTGCCTTCTACATAAAAGCCTTGTCCAAGGACATGCCGAAAGGTAGGATGGCCAGTGGCAAACTCTGATTGGGAGGTTAAGTAAGTGTATGTGCTTCTGTTTCTCATTGCCAAGCATCTTTTCTACCAACAGACCAGGGACTGAAGTTGAAGCTGAGCAGTAAATTGGAGGTTCTGGTTGGTAGTTGAAGAGAACAGTGCAGTGATGTGGTGCTTGAAGACTGTATGTTCGTGTGTCCCTAAACCAAGAGTTCTAGTTATGTCAGGCTGCACTGCATTGCCGGGAGGGAAAATGGGAGGGATTCACTAGTTTGTGGTTGTTTTATGGAGCCTAGCAACTGAGGTTAGCTGTGTGAGGAGTCCTCGTTGGAGCTCTTGCAGGTGCTCCTTGTGCTCTGTACTGCCACTTGCTGCCTTCTCTGGGTCAGTTTTGGGCAGAGGCAGTGATTTGAGTATAAGCCTTACTGTAGATGTGGGCTGTGCTGTAGGCATCACAAACTTTCTGTAAGGATTCAGTGTGTATCTGGAAGAGTACCTGCTTCTGACATACTTCATCTTCTGCAGATGTTGCTTGCACTCTGCTGGCAGGGATGCTTGGCAAACTGATTTGGAGACTTATTGCTAAACCAGTGTTTTTTGTTCTTCCCAGATGCTTTGGGAATGGGTAGCACTCAGCTCTGTTATGTTGTATGCCCTCCCCCAGCATGGTTTTTGCTCACTCCTGTGTGTCTCCTTTCAGCAGCACTGGGTAGCAGTCAGGCACTGGGATACTAACGTAGGAATTGTGTTGCAGTTGTGGAGCTCCTGAGTGACCTTGTGCAGAACTGTGCACTGGAGGATTCTCAGATTGAGAAGCAGCGTGGCATCATCCTTCAGGAGTTGAAGGAAATGGACAGCAACCTGACAGATGTCACCTTTGATTACCTTCATGCCACTGCTTACCAGGGGACTGCACTGGCCCACACTGTTGAAGGGACCACAGAGAACATCAAGTGAGCAACAGGCTGGATGTGTTGCACAGCCTAGGGGAGCATTCTGTTGGGTGCATGACTGCTGCTTCCTGGGCGTGATGACTGCACAGAGTGTACATGGAGGTGATCCAAGCCCATAGGGTTCTCCTTGTGCTCTGACTGTGTTTTCCCCATTGGCGCTGGTGAAAGGAATGCTGCATGCATTCCTTAGAACCACCTCATGCAAGCCCTTCCTGAGGTTGGAAGGAACAGGTTGAACCTTCTTCCCTACTTCTCAGTTTGTTAGAAAAATTAGAGAACTAGGGATGGTCATTAGAGCAATGGCCTTGTGTTAACTCAGTGACTGGGTTCAGTACTGTCCAGTCTGTATTGAAGTCTATCTTTAACTCTCCATTTTGGCTGCTGGTTCCTGTTCCTTGTGTTTTAGAATGAGAGCACAGGGCAAACACAATACACAGTGCAGTCTTGCTTCTAAAAAGCATTTTTACCCCACAAAAAGACAATCACTGCTGTCTCTGCACTGTGAACTTACTTCTTCTAAGCCTCTCATTCCTCCACAGTTGGAGATGCTGAGGTTCTTGGTCTCTTATGTTCTTTCCAGGAGGCTGACTCGAGCAGATCTGGCGTCATATATTGATACTCACTTCAAGGCACCTCGTATGGTTCTGGCAGCTGCTGGAGGTAAGTTCTAGATGTTTGTAATCCTGGGAAGCCTTGGTATTTTCAAGCATGTGATCAGACTTGTCTCACATCACAAATATAAAATCAGATAATTTTGCAAATTAGTCTGTTTTAAGACTGGAAATTTCTCTCTTTATCATTGCCCAGGTATTTCCCACAGAGAACTGGTGGATGCAGCTAAGCAACACTTCACTGGGGTGCCTTTTACATACAAGGGGGATTCTGTGCCTGCCCTTGCACGCTGTCGCTTCACAGGGAGTGAGGTAAAGTTGTTTTGGTCCCCATCAAATCAAGCAGCCGTTGCTTATCTGTGGAATGAATGTGAAACCAATTACAGCTGCTTCTCAGTGAAAAAGTTGTTTGTGTGTCTTGGAGAAGCTGATAATGCACCATCTTCATAGTGCTCCCATGTTCTGTTCTTGGGGTTTATTGCCACATGTTGGGTTTTAGATGGGACCCAAATCCCTTAGGAGTGTGAGGCTCTTGCTCATATGATCTGCTGCAAAATTCACATGAGAACAGCTGGTTTGTGCTCAGTTCTGCCTGGGATTCTTTCATTTCACTGGAATAACATCAAGTGCCCCAGTTTGTCAGCCTGGCATTGCAGCAGGCTGCAGACAGATCACAGTGTTCATACATCCACTCCTTGATTTTCCAGATCCGTGCCAGAGATGATGCTCTGCCGCTTGCCCATATTGCTCTTGCTGTGGAGGGGCCAGGATGGGCTGATCCAGACAACGTGGTCCTCAATGTGGCTAATGCTATCATAGGGCGCTATGACCGCACTTTTGGAGGTGGGAAGGTAAGAGTCTTGTGAGTGCCAGAGGGAGCCTGGAGCCTTTTCATGTGAAGTAAATGCCAGTTGTGGACACCCTAGGTGGATGTGCTTTAGGGGAGGCTGTTGTGGTTAACTTCCAACTGTGAAGGGGTTAGGAGCCTGGAAAGTAGAATAGAAGTGTAATCAAGGCAAATCCAGGACATTCTTGAGAGGTGATGCTGGCAAATGAACTGAACCTTCTGTGGAAGAGGTATATCTGGTGAATTCTCAGCAGTTTATTCCCACCCTCACAACTAACCACTCGGTGAGGGTGGTGATGGAAGCAGGACAGAATACTGTCTCATTATGCAAGCTTGTCTTACCACTGTGGAACAAATGGAACTCAGTATTGCATCCAGTATCATCTGAAATCTGTCTGGCCTGTATATCTGTGCTAATCCCTGCTGCTGGGAGACCTTGTCCTTCCCATTTTTTCCCACTCCTATGGTGGTGTGCATACCAGCTTTTCATCTGCAGCTGGGAAAGGAAGTGGTTCTGCTGGATGGACTCCTAGGCCATTGTCTATGGTTTTTCCAGCAGCGGTTCTCATCTGTTGACCACATGAAGGCTCTAAATTAAGCTCTCCTTCAGCAAAGTGTTCCTCTCTGTCTTGTCTATGATCTTCGTGAAAACAGCTCAGTGGGAAAGAGTTTGAGCTGTGAGGAAGCTGAAAGTGAAATGGCTGACAGCATCTCCTTATTTACAGAATCAGTCTAGCAGGCTGGCTGCGCTTGCTGTGGAGCATAATCTCTGCCACAGTTTCGAGCCATTCAACACCTCCTACTCTGACACCGGCCTCTTTGGTTTCCATTTTGTTTCTGACCCTCTGTCCATAGATGATATGATGTTTTGTGCTCAGAGAGAGTGGTAAGTACAACTTTGGCACAAGTTGCTGTTCAAGATCTGAGTCTCTTGTGGGAGACTGAGCTGCTGGGGGAAGCATATTAAGTTTACAGAGAGCTGTGTCTCTTAATGAACTTCCTGGTAACTTGCATTCTGGTGATGTGATCTTGTAAGTGGTTTCTGTAAATCTCTAAGGATGTGGCTTTTGAGGAGCTGTTTTAATCCCTTAGAGCTCCTCAGGTCTTTTGTTCACGCTTTCAAGTATTAGTACTGAGGCTTTGAGGGTTTTTATATACAAGAGAGATCATTCCTTAGACAAGGCTTTCTTAGGTGCCTGAGATATTTATCTCTGTTGTCTTGTTAAGCCTGAGCAAAGCAGACAAAGTTCCTGCTGCTCAGGCTATTGCGTTGTGATTGATGAATGACCTGCTGCTGCAATCATGTCAGTGTTTGGGAGCCTTCTGGCTGTCCATCTTACTGTGTCCATGAACCATTAATGGTTCAAGGCTACTTCTGACCTACAAGTCATTCTGTGTGGAGCAGGTGGAGTGAGTCCTTGCCCTAGAGATGTGGCCATTGGCAGGAGATGAATGGATGTAGCAGCTGGAGTCCAAACACACTGTGGAGCTGTCTTGGTTCTTTCAGCATCAGTTTCCATTGCAGCTTGCCATGCATGGGAATGGTTGACACGCCTTCCTTCCGTGATAGGGCAAAGCACAGCGTTGTGCTTCTAGGCAAGCCAGAACCAGCACCAGGGCTGCTGAACCTCTGAGTGTAACTCAGTGTGTATCCTGCTGGCTGAATCCTCTGTCTGTGTGCTGGAGCTCTTGCCTCCTGCTGCTCAGTGCCCCCAGTTCTTAGCTGCTCTGTGGAGATCAAGGATGAATGTCAGCCTGCAAGACAAGCGGTGTTGATAACGGCTTATTTTTGAGGAGGCTGGGGAAAGGGAGGAATTCACTTTCTGTCTGAGCAGACAAACATCTTTAAGAGCTTTTGTGGTCTTTCCATGTTTTCTCCAGGATGCGTTTGTGCACTAGTACCACAGAGTCAGAGGTGACAAGAGCCAAGAACTATCTCCGAAGTGCCATGGTGGCTCAGCTGGATGGTATGTTCCAGTTTATGGATTGACCACTCCGCAGCTTTCAGAGGGTTACTGCTTGGGGTTCTCCTGGGGAATAGGACTTCTGCTAGAGATTGCAGTTCTGCTGGCAGGCACTGGGCAAAACTTCCTTTTCCTGCTCCGCACACCTCCTTCTATGTTGTCAAAGCAGCTGACCCCAGCCTGCTGTGCTCCCAAGAAGTGACATACTGCCTGGTGACCTAAGAATTGAGACCCTCAAACTGGTCTGCCTTGGCTGTAACACTTTGGAGATGAGTAAAGCAATCTGTGTATTGCGTAGCTCCTGCTGGAGCCACATAGAGTGGGAATTAGGACTGTGCTTTGTTAGCAGAGGGTTTAATGCTTAGAGTTCCTACTCTGTGCTTTGGCTGATGATCAGGCTGTGCAGTTCTGGAAGGCTTCTTGGTGCACTGACCATGCACTATCTTCAACATCCAGGTACCACACGAGTGTGTGAGAATATTGGAAGCCATCTCTTGCACTATGGACGCTGTATACCTCTGGAGGAGTGGGATGCCAGGATTTCTGTAGGTATCCATTTGTTTTGGCTGGGATACCTGAGCATGGTTGGTGTCAGCATTGTCTGGCTTTAGTCTGCTGCAGTGACACATGGCTTATTTATCCCTTAATCAGACTGCCTGGAGTCCGGGTGGTTATCCTGCTGATGCTGATGTCAGAATCTCTGGCTTAGACACAGTGTATCCTGTGTCCTTGTGACTGGAGTCAGTCCATCCCAGAAAGAGGGCTGCAACTGTGTGAAGCAGCACAACATGAAATTCCTGTAACAGTTTTCCTAGTGGTGTCCCACACCTAGTTTGTGTAGTTTCTGCAGCCAGTCTATCCGCTAGAAGACTTGTGATTTTTGCCTTGTCTTCTGTATCCACGGGACCATGCACTGTGTAGGTATGTTAGCCATCCTTGCAGGCAGAGCTGGGCAGTTGGTGCAGATGGCCCTAAGGGTCTGATTGTATCTTTTAATGATCTTGATACGTAATGGCAACAATAACTTGCAACTTCAAGAAGTGTAGATCTGCTGGCAGAGTCATTAATTGTTTGTTTGATCTTTATTAGGCGGTTGATGCAAGAATGGTGAGAGATGTCTGCAGCAAATACATTTATGACAAATGCCCAGCAATTGCAGCAGTTGGTGAGTAGTAGGTGACAATCAATACACACTTAAAAAAACAAGGTGGGGCCAAAAGCTGAGTGGAAGTGAGTTGCAGGCAGTCCTCATGTGTCTGTCCTGACTTCTTAAGCCACTCTGGTTCTTTAGTGGTATCCTCCTGCCTCTGCCCATGAGGTGTGCCAAGGCACATTTGCCACGAGATCCGACTTGCAGGTGATGGAGATGCAGTGCCAGTGAGCTGCTTGCTGGCTGTCCTCCCACCTCTGCCTGCTGTGGAGCTGTGACTAAGACTGGGAGTCCTGTAACTGGGGTGTAGGCCCAGCATGTCTGCCAGGTGTCCTTACCTTGGGGTCAGGATGATTTATGTAAGGGAAGTGGAGGGACCTGATTCTCCTGTACTGCTCTGGCATGTCTGTCTGGGCAAGGACAAATTCCTCTCAGAAAACCTGCCTAAGCAGCTCAGCTCTGCTGCCTCCTTCCTGTGTGTTGAGAATTCCCCTCCTCCTTGCAGCTGTTTCCTCTGGCCTTCAAAGTGGAGCAACTTAGAAAAGGGAGACCGTGTTTGAACAGGAAGTTGAAATGTTGAAATGACTTGGTGTCTCCCTGTATTTGATACCTGTGTGGGGAGCTGTACTGAGCACTGTGGAGCAGTGTGAGAAAACACATTATTCTGTCAGGAGCTGGTATCTGCTAGTTTTTCTGATGGAGGTTTGAGCTGTAATTGCCTGGTTTTGTGCAGAGCTGCTATGAATTGCAAGCACAGGCGGCTCTGCCACCATCTGTTTTAAAGACCATGAGAAACTGTACAGGGATTTTTAACTATGTCTCCAAGTGACTTTATTCCTGTTCACTCAGGTCCCATTGAACAGCTCTTGGATTACAACCGCATCCGCAGTGCCATGTACTGGATCCGTCTCTAGGATATGTTGCCTGCAGGTTGGAAAAAAAGAAGCTGTGGACTATGACAGGTTCCCTCCGGCACTGAATGTCTTGGGCACCACAGGCAAGCTGAGTCCATTCAAAGCAGCTGTCTTCTCTGTGTTAAATGTATAAAAATAAATACATCCTATGTGAAGTTGGTTCTGCTGGTAGTCTGTCAACTGTGTCTTCCTGCGTGGTGTGTGTAGACGTTGTTAATCTTGCCAAATTGGGGAGCTACTATGTGAGGAGGTGGAGCTGTAAATAGGCAACCATCTTTTCAGAGGGGCTATGTTATAATACGCCCTATGTTTATATGTGGAGATGTGTTACCTTTCACCTTAAGATTCCTGGTTATCTGTAAACCAGCTCAATAATGAGCAGAGATTATTGTGTAGTGGTCGTGTTGGTCTACACCAACCATTGTTCTTTAACTCTCCTGCGGTCAGGTTCAGCTATGCAATAACTGAGAAGCTTCTGACTGGCCTATACCCATAAGATAATCTCTAGGTCTGAGTAGCTGGAAGAGGTACTCAGCCCTTTTTTGCCTTTTTAGTGTTAAACTGCTTTCATGCCCTTGTCTTGCCTCTGGGAAGTTGGAACATGGACTGGAGAGCTGAGCAAGGGGGATGGAGAAAAGTTTCCCACCAGGTGGCACTAGCCTGTCACAGCTACCCTTGGAAGCTGCAAGGTATCCCTGTTTGATTTTTCTCTTTGGGATAAATGTCTCTGAGGTTCTCATTTAATTTACAGGTTCTGCCCTGACAAGGGAGATTTAAAAACACTGTAAAAGAGTTAGTCATTACACTTGAGACTAATCCAGTGTACTAAATCATTTGTGCTGAATCTGGATTCTTGATCAGAGAGTCAGTGTGTCTGAACCCATTGCGTATACTAGGCAAGTTTGAAACTGTTAAATGCTCTTGATGCAATTTGGGTTTAACTGTGGTCACAAGCTCTGGCTCGTTACAAGTGCACTGAGGGCTGAAAAACTAAACAAGCTCACTTATGCCTCCAGCCTTGTGGAACCAGTAAATGATTCTTCTTGGTTTTGTGACTGCAATCAGACTGTAATCTTCTTTTGTCTTCCAGTGCTATATATTTTCCCCTCCTGTTTGATTTTTCAAAGTATTATGCAGTTGGTGAGAAATACAAGGAAAAGATCCTTGCTTAGCATTTCCTACAAGTTTTCTTCTTTGGAGGTATCTCTTTGGAAAAGTCTGTTTTCCTTGAGTAATTAATTCCTCGGTTCTTCTCTACTAGTTTATTCTAGGAACACATTTAAACACCTCAGCAACAGATGCTTTCCAGGTTGCTCTGTTTTTCTGCAAAAGCAACTGACTGTGCTGAGCCTTGGTCCCAGCACTTCAGCAAGGACCAACCACTGACCAAAGGCTGCAGCTCTGCTAGGCTGCCTGGCTTATGCAGCCTTAAATGGATTTTGTAGATGCTTTTTCCATGTAGAACTCTTGAGTATTTGGGCTGATCCAGACTAGGAGCCATGGTGAGTGGCATTGGATGCAGAGGACTGTTGGGTGCCTGTTAGGAGTCAAGGCTGAGCTGTGCCAAGGATGTTGGCACTCTGCCTTGCAGTGCCTGTTGTGTTTGTTTGCTGTGGCAGCCCATGCCTTCAGAAACATGAGCATGTCACCAGCTCCAAGGATTGAGAGGTTTGCCATATTTTTTTCCTTGGTAAACAACAACTGGGGATGTAAAAGGTGGGGAGGGGAAGCCCATTCAGGAGTCAAGTGTTCCTGCTTGGCAAAAGACCCCCATGCTCTGAGCCTTATCAGGGGCTTGGGAAATGTAACCTGGAATTGGTGCAGAGCCATTGAGCATTTGGCAGCCTAATGCTTTGATACTGGAGGAGCTGATTGAACTAATCTCATTGGCCCGTCTCTTGTTATTTGAGCTGTATGAGGATGTTTCTGTTCTTCCACCAGAGTAGCCTCGGTCCAAGGGAATCCAAACTGGGAATCGTCTGGCATGACAAAGTGTCCAATCTCAGCTTTTCCTGAAACTTGAAAAAGATCTTTTGCTGGACCCCTCTGCCCTCTGCCCTCTGCCCTCTGCCCTCTGCCCTCTGCCCTCTGCCCTCTGCCCTCTGCCCTCTGCCCTCTGCCCTCTGCCCTCTCCCCTCTCCCCTCTCCCCTCTCCCCTCTCCCCTCTCCC
>VYXD01007949.1:15145-25651 GCA_013397195.1 Hylia prasina
CTCCCTGCAGTTTCCACTGCCCAGTGAAGCACAGTGCCAGAGAAGGGAGTTGGAACCATGGCTAGAGGCATCCCAAGTTCACTGTAACTGGAGATGGCCTGGGTGACCTAATAAATGTTTCCTGGCTCCATGGACAATGTAGGATTGTTCAGTGCGGCTCTTGGACCAGTTTAGTTTTTAATGGCTTAAGTGTTTTATTTTGCTACTTGGAAGGTTACTTGGGATCCCATTAGTCGGTGCTGATAAATTTAGCCTGGTATATGGATTGGCCTTTGCTCCCTCCCCTTCTGCGCAGTCTTACCCTCCCCAGATTAAGTCCCCTCTTTCAAGCTATTGTGACTGCTTTTACCTTGGCTGCTAAAGGAGAGGATTTGGAAAGGAGGATACTATGCATTGCTATGTGCACCCCATGCAAGGCTCGGCAGTTTCCTGCACAGCACTTCACTGGCTTGTCTCCACTACACGGAGCTATTCCAGGAATGTAAACTTTAGCAGTGAAAATGGGGAGCACTCAATAGAACCCTGTGCTGAGTGCTTCATGTTGTCCTGGTCTCAGCAGGGAGAGCTGCTGGAACCCCCAGTGCAGGGCTGCAGAGCCCTGCAGATGTACAGGGTGGATCTGCCTGTGGAGCACGCAGCCCCTTTGATATGTGAGATGCTTGTTTGTGATTCAGGTGCTTGCCAAGAGAGGGGCCACAGCAGCCAATTGTCAGTTGCCTCACCTGAACTAATTACCCACCCTGGAAAGTACAGGTGATACTCATCATGGATGCTGAGCCAAGCCTGTCCTGGGGAAGCAGGGACGTGCAGGGAGGCTTTCACAGAAATGAGAGGCTTGGAGCTGTGCCACTCTTTGGTGCCAGAGAGCTTTTGGGAAGAGAGCCCACAGCCCTGTAGGCCTGCTTCTCTACCTGCTGTCCTCCCAAGGCTGGTGAAAAATGGCAGTGGGAACCATAGGTGAGTGGGGTTTAGAAGACAGCGCAGCAGCAGTGCAGCTCTGTGGTGTGTTGTGTTGCTGGAGCTTTGCTCTGCTCAGACCCCTGGTACAGGGATTGACTGAGGCATTGGCACAGCTGTGACCAGGGACTGTCTCCCCCATCCAGCTCCTGTATAGTGTGGTTTGCTCAGGAAAGGGATGGGTTCTCTCTGAAGGGATGAAGTGACACTCAGTGGAGCTGCAGGATTGCCAGGCTGAGCAAGGTACCTGGGGTGCTTGGTAGTCCTGACCAGGACTCCTGCTCTTCACTTTGCCCGTGTGTGCACTGCTGAGACTTTGTATACCAGGAGAGAGGAACTGTGCACAGTGGTATCTGGACACATATCCAGCATTCCTGTTTTCTATTTGGAAAAGGAAATGCCTTGTGTATTCATTGCATGGAAAAGCAGTGGACAAAAGGCCCATCCAGGCCTGACTGCCAGCAACAGCCATCTGGGGCTGCTGTGAGGCACGAGGCATGGCGGCAGGAGCTATCTTTGTCTGCAGTGGTGTGCCTGGAAGGGGTGAGTTGGAGCCTTGAACACCCTCATTAAAAGCTGCTTTACCCCACACGCCATCCAAAGAGGTTGAATGATTCTCACTTTTCCATTCAAGTCTCTGCTTTCCTGTCCTTTCCCCTTATACATTTTCCTTCCTTGAGACTGTGAAGTTTTTAGTGGGGCTGCCAGGCTGAGGTTTGGCTTTGTTGCCCATTCAGACCATCACTGGGGATGCCCAGAAAAGCTCTTTGAAGTGTGGGGTGTGGAGAAGGGTCTGCCCAGGAATGGAAAATGGAGCTGTTGGGATGGCAGCCTGGGGAGGTCCCAACCCTGATCTGTGAGAGCAAGAGGGATTTTTTTCTGTACAAAGAGGTGTCAATAGTACCTGTGCTGGATCACCTGCCAGGTGTCCTGGAGACGCTGCTCCTGCTCAGTGTCCCACCATCCATTGCTGAGCCTCTGCCACGATCTGCGATTATTTAAGGCTCCATATCCTGCTTCAGTGCAAGAGCTGCACAGCAGAGACAGCATGAGGACAGCGAAGGAAGCTGGATTAAATGCCTGAAGCAAGATTTGAGCAAGGCTTAAGATACTGAAACATGAACTTGAATATCTCAGTGCTGTTCCTGGTTCCACCAAGAACCTGCAATGTGACATTGAGCATTCAGCTTTCTGGGGCACTGTGTCAGGGTGGGTACTGATACCAGGTGCAATGCACAGAAATAAAGCTGCTCCTCATGCACTGCCCTCAGTACACAGTGACTCAGGTGTGCAAAGCATTTAGTAAAGCAGCCCCAGTGCTGTGCAGTGCTTTCTGCTTTGCATGTGACTTTTATTCAGAGTAAGCACTTGGATAATGCTATAAAGGTAACGTACTGCTTATCTTTGATTTGTTATATTTAGGGAAGAAGGAGTTGGCTCTTCTGGAGGGGATTTTTTTCTTCCTCATCCGAATGTTTAATCCAGTTAACTACAGTGATGTTGCTTCAAGATTTAGCAGTGGATGTATTTCAGCTTCAGGAGAGTGCACTCTGAGTTTCTTGGGGTGCACTGTAGAGCTCGGCACTCTACAGATTCCTGTGTACCAAACCCATGGCCCCCGATTCAGGTCATGTCACTCTTGAACAAAGCTTGTAGTGATCAAGAAACAGGCTCAGTGCTACCCATGTAACATCGAGGGCGGGATCCATTCCAGGTGGGGATAACTGCCCATGCACTGGGGTTTCTCACAGGAAGCTTGGTGAAGAGTGGCTCTAGGAACTGGAGCAGCATGTGTCTGTGGCAAATTCCTGTCTCTGCTCCCCTGGCACAAAGGATACCCCAGCGTATCAAGAGGCTGTCAGGAGAAGATGAGTGTGCTTGAATCTTGGGCATCCCAAGTCCACGTGGCAGTTCAGCTTTTTCCATCCCTTCCCCCTGCTGGCTGCTGCGAGGCTGGAGGTCCCCACTGCGCCTGGCTGCTGGTTCTCCAGCTTTCCCTGCTATATTAATGCTGTTCCAGCTGTGCAGCCCTTGGCAGGAGCCCCTATGACGTGGGAACAACAAGTATCTCCTGTTCTGCCTCGCACATGCGGCAGTGACTCAAAGGTGACCTTCCCCAGCTCTGCTGAGGGGGATGGAGGATGAGGTTCTCATGGTTCAAGGTGAGTCCTGAAGGTGCTGAGGGGCCAGAGACAGGATGCTGTGCTCTTCCCTTCTTGGTGGCTACACAGATGGGTGTAGAAGTGCTGGTGATATGCAAGGTCCTGGAGCTCTTGACAGCCCCTAATTGTCACTGCTCTGGGAATGCACTATATGGATGCAGATCATACCCCCATTCCCATTGGGACCCCTAGATGTGCTGCTCAGCCTTCCCCCTGGAGCTCCACAGCATCCTGTCCCCCAGCTGTGGGGGCTTTGTATGGGATGTATGTGTCCACACGTCCCACACCATCCTGGTGACGCACCCTCCTGCTTGATGGAGATGTGAAATCATCCTGGGGAGGTCTAGGGAGGGAGGAGTTCCCATGGTGACAGACAGCGATTCACCCGACAGGGCAGGGCAGATGCTTCGTCCTTTTTATTCCTTTCTTCTGAAGCCGGGCACCCAGCCAAAGAGCTGAAGGAGCAATGGCACAGCCTCGCAGGGGAGAGACACAGACAAGTCTGGTCTTGTGAACTGTATTAATCCCTCTGGAGTAGTTTTCCCTGCAGCCTGGCTGATGCCCCACAAGTAGGGGTGAGCCTGGGCCTTCCTGCAGCATTGATTTCATGGGTGCTGGCTCACCATCCTAACAGACCTTGATAACCAGACCTTAATCGCCCTTCCCATGGATTGTCAGCCATGTGTGAAACATTCAGGGCAGTATCCTGCAGCTGCTGGAGATCCAACACTGTTAGCCAACTTTCCCTGGTATGAGAAAGTGTGGATAAAAGAGCTTTGTGCTGCTATTCATGTGCCTTTATCGGTGCCCAAGGCCTGCAAAGCCCCTTACCCAGAGGCTGCAGCATGGCCCAGACTCTCTAGTGGTAAGAACCTCTTCCTGAGCCCCTGCCTGTCCCAGGCAAAGCCCATGCCACGCCCAGGTGTGAGCTGTGCTGTCCCCTCCCCTGGCAGATGTCTACAGGTCCTTGCTGGGCTGCACATCTCCCACCAGCCCTCCAACTGTGGGTGATGCTCCCCACAGCTCTGCCAGGGTCCCCTTGCACAAGGAGCAGCCAAGCCCCAGAAAAAGTAGGATAGGGGCTCTCTCATGAGTGCTGCCAGAAATTTATATAGAGCTGCAGGTGGTTTTTAGGTGGGTTGGTGCAGGTTGTGAAACACTTGAATAGAGGCAGAGTGGAAGCACTGAGCAACCACCCTGTCCTCCCAGCCATCAGGCCTGCATCCCAGATGCAGAAGTGGGGAAGTGAGAGCAGGATCATGCAAAAGAAGAGTGGGAGAGGGACAGCCTTTCCCTGGCACAGGGGCTGTGAGAAATATGGATTTGGAGAGAGAAGGTGGACAAACTCCTTCTTGTGCAGCTCCAGAGTGTGAGTCTCTTGGCTGTCACTTTTGAGCACAAGCTGGCATGCTGCTCTTCCAGGGCCAGTGGTACCAGTGCCTGTGGACTGTAAGCAGGAGGGACTGAGCACCATTAGGCACTAGTGACCCGTGTCTTAGGAAGGCAGTGTCAGTCCACTCTGAGCTGTGGTGCACCAGCAGGGTCCTAGGACAGTGGTCCAGCATGTACATCCTTGGGGGTTGGGATAGAGGCCCCTGAGGACTGGCTCCTCGGACTCACGAGAAATAGCCAAAGTATTCCTTTTGGCAACACTCCTCCCCTGGGAATACAGTTATCCCTGAGCCAGGGATGCACCTGTTGTTGGCTTTGAAAGGAGGAACAAATACACCCAGCCCCATCAAGCTGTGCAAAGTCTCTGCAAGGAGCAGCTTCTTGCAGCACAGCTGGCAGCATCCCTGGAACAGCTCCAGCTTCCTAGACCTGCATGCTGCCTCTGCCTTTCCTCCCCACTGCTTGACAGTTGCTGTGAGCCTCTGTCACCCACCTACACCCCTGGGACACCCCGTACCATGTTGCTGCCTTCTCCTGCCGGTTCTCCAAGGTCCATAGGGGCTCCCATGGTTGGGTTAGCCTGCAGCTGGCCTTGTGTCCTTGGGTGCTGTGCTGGGAGCTAGCCAACTGCTGTTTCCCAGAAAAGCTCAAGATCAGGCAGCAGAACAGATTCCATGTGCAGGGAAGGTGGTGCTGCGTTGCCCATCTACCCCTGTACCATCTTCTTCCAGCATGGGTTGGGAAGGAGGGATGGGGCAGCCATGGCTTCATGGTGCTTGTCCCACTCTTATGGGGAGTGGAAGTGGTGCAGGGTTTAGGATCTGATGGGTAGCTTATCCCCACATGCAACAGGTGCTGCTGTGTTGCTCCTGCAAGTGCCCTGGCTCTACAGGTCTGGGCTCTGTCCTGGCCTTCTGCAGACACTGCTGCTTGGCTGCTCCTGTGTGCCTCTCCAGTTCCCTGAAACCATGGTGCCCATGGAAGCCAGATTTGGGGCAGAGCACCTTACAAGGCCAGGAGCAGCCCCAGCTGTGACAGCCCCCCAGCAGGGCCTGAGCTGTCCCATCTGCCACACACCATCTTGGAGGGATGCTGGTGAGGTCTCGAGGCAGCCAGAGGCGTGGCACCTTGGTGTTTGCAAGTAAGATGATTTCCTTGCTTTCCCCAGCACTGCAGGGAAGCACCAGTGACCTGACCTTGCCCCGAGCTGCTCTCCCAGGGGCTGGCTGCAGGAATGCTGCCTTTTGCCTCTGCAGCTCTCACCTGGCCCAAGGCACTGGGCTGCCAACAATACTGGGCCCCCAATACTGGGGAGCCCCGCAGAGGTGCAGGGTTGGGCAAGCAGGCTGGGCAGCACTGGTTGGGTGAAGGAAGCCACCCAGCATGTTGAGTCACGCTCTGCACACCTCGATCCAGCTCGCACATGCTCTGAGTGTATGCAATGTGGGCTGGCAGATCTCCCTCGGCTTGCCTTCATCTCCTCCTTCCTGCAGGCATCTGAGGGGAAACCACTCCCTCTACTCTGCCAGTACCTGCTCTTGCGTTACAATGGTTCCCTGGGTCTCCCTTCATGCACCCCAAGCCTGGCTGTGCCCCAGGCACTGCCAGCCACTGCCTGCTGCTGCCTGCAAACCCTGCAGCCAGGACTGGGCTGGGAGCACCTCAGTCCTCATAACCGCAAGGCAGGGAATTTTTATCTGCCCCTACAAAGAAGCAGGAGTTTCCTTTCCATAGCTGCGTGTGCTGGGCTGGCTGGGGTATAAACACCCCATGGGACTGTCAGCTTGAGGAAAAGCAGCACTGGCCCCATGCAGAGGGGCTGGGGGAGCTTTGCTGCACCTGGTCTCTGCATTTCTACCATCTCCTACATGCCCATTATCAAGGGCAAGGCAGGTTGATTTTACTGAGCCTGGACCCAGCTGCAACTGGGGACTGCGGGACCAGGAGTGAAGGGGAGCAGCTTGTCCCTCAGTCAGTTGAGAAGCTGGATTCCTGTGCAAGAGCCAGGCTCTGTGTGTGGCTACCTGCAGCATGGGGCACTTCAGCGCCTGCCTGCATTCTGCTTATGCCTTGCCCCTACCTCCCCCCTGAGTCCCTGACACCCAGCCCTAGCCACTGTGCAGCCTCTCTGGGTATCCCCAGCATCACCCAATGCCCAACCACAGGAAGCAGATGAGGGCAGCTTTTTAACAAGGGGCTTGAGAGCCCCATTCAGTGCTGCTGGCTCCTTATCCTGCTTCCATCATCCCCGTTGTCACCTTCCCTTTCTGGCATGCTGGCCCCATGCCCTTGCAAAGCACTGCCAGCCCTTGGCAGAGCCCTGGTGGTTCCTGGCTCTCCTCTCACTTGCTGTCCCTGAGAAGCAGCCTGGCCTCTGCAGTCACGCTGACCACCGGGGCTGCCTTCTCCTGCACTACTTGGCCAAGGGGAGGGTCACATCCCTGTGGTGTCATTGTTCCCTTCTGAAGCCATTTTGCATGGCCAGTGGGGCCTGGCCACAGTCCAGCACAGGTTCATGCGATGCTGATGTGTGGTTGTGCTGGCAACAGCCTCCCAACACAATAGTTTGTGGGCACGAAAAGCTTTCCATCCCTCTACAGCAGCTGTGGGAGCCCTGGGGTGGGGGCACAGCAGGCTCAAGCCTGACCCTAAGCTTTCTACAGTGGGACCACTTGCCACTATCATCCTTCAGTCACCAGACTGCTGCTGCCTCCTACAGCAGCTAAGGTCCCCTACAGCCAGGAGCATCCCCTTCACTTTGGACATCCCAAGAGCTCCTGGGCAGAGAGGGCAACTTCATGGTCATGACTTGGTCCTGATTTCATACTTTGATTCCTTTTGCCACAGGGATGTGGCCTTGGGCAGCAGCAGGATGGAGGGTGCTCTAAGCTATCCCCTCTGGCACAGAGGAGCTGGGAGGCTACTGTCTGTTTCCCTTGTGAAATACAGAGGGGCTGGAGCCCTGGAGGGCTGGCATGACTTCTTCCCACCTCAGACCCATCAGGTCAGCAGGCGGTAAGGACTGACCATTTCCCACCCTGGTCTCTTGGGTTGCTGAGTTGTCCCATGGGGTGGGCACAAGCGTTCCCCAAGACTGCACTTGAGTCTTGCCTTGTCCCTTTGGGTTCTTCCTGAGCTCACTGGTGATAGTGGCCAGGGGTCATGGGCCCCTTTCCTGGGATGCTGGGCTGGGTGCCACATCATGGAGCTGGTGGTGGCTGGTGCTGGAAGAGATTCCTGGAGTGTGTCCCAACTGGCCTCTGTGGCAGACTTTGGCCCGTCCGGGCTTTGGCCAGCTCCCCTGCTCCTCATCCACCTCAGCACCAGCCCCCTGCTGCTCCCCTCTCCAATGTAAAAGTGCTGGGAGAGGTGGCTTCTCCCTCCCAGCAGTCCCAGAGCTGTCCCATGCATCCCCACTGGCTGGGGATGCTTATGTCATGCTGTAGTGAGGAGTGCTGCAGGACCACAGTAGGGCCAGAAAACTAATATCCTGTAAGGGTTGTGCTGAATCCGAGCCCATGTCAGATCAGCACCGGAGGCAGTGGCTGCAGTGGGTGGAGAGGGTGGGCAGATGATGGGGACAACATCCAAGCCCCACAGCACCATGAGTGCAGCAGGCTGTGTATCTCACCATGATGCATGACTCATCCCATCCCAGAGAGCTGAAACCTCACCTGGGGCTGAAGATTTTCTTCTTGTTTCCCAGTAAGGCAGCAGTGAGGCCTCATGCCTGGCAAACATGGGCAGGGAGAAGCTCGGCTCCTGTGCACACTCTCAAACCCTTCTGTGGGGGTGGCATGACCCCTGTGAGGCTCAGGGTTAGTGCTTGCCTGGGCAGTGCCCTGCAAAGACCAGGGTTATTGGGACCCTGTGGAGGTGTCCTAGAATGTCTTATGATCTGGACAGCTGTTGAGTGTCATTTGGGAACCAGGTTGGCATGCATGGGCACGGAGCTGGGGTCAGGGTCAAGCCCTACAAATTTTGATCAGTGTCAGTGTAGGGGAATCAGCATGCTCTGGGCCTGACCCAGGTGGGGGATGGGGAACCCCAAGTTTGGGCTGTGGGAATGACTAGTGGCTGGGCTTCCAGGCTTTGGAAAGGGTTTACAGCCTTTTGGGATGTTCCTGGAGGGACTGGTGTGCAGCAGTGCGGGGGTGCCCGTGAGTCACTCACACCTGGTGCTCTCCATCTGCAGAGGCAGGATCGTCCCGCGCCAGGGGCTGCAGATTCCTTCTCTGGTCCTGGTATGCGGAGGGAAGCTGGGAAACACCGCGGAGGTGGAGACAGTCTGGCTTTAGGGACCCAGCACCCCTGCATGCCCCACTCCAGTGCACATGTAAGGAGAATACTGCTGGCAAGATGGTCAAGATGCTGCCGGGCTCTCCATGGGCTATTGGGGTTTGGGGACCACCCCAAACCTGTGCCTGCCCCAGTCCTGGGTGCCAAGGTGGTGGCATGGCTGTGAAATGTCGCTATCCCAGTGCCGCTGCCTAATGGTGCCCACTGGGGGATGCTCATCCCAGCACTCCCCCCGTTCGCCGGTGTGACCCCTAGCCGCCGGCACCGTGCCGTGGGGCTGCTCCACCAGCTCTGGGCCCGGGCCCAGCCACAGAGCCCTTGGCAGGCCCCTCCGCTCCCTGTTTAACGAAGCCCCTTGTCTAATTGGAACAGGCCACCCTGTCTTCATTAAATGGGCTCTGGTGGGAGGCGAGTTTAGGGATGGTCCTGACCTGAGGATACTGGATTCACAGCCAGACCCAGAGGGCTGGGGCAGGCAGGGGGAAACCTGTGGCCACAGTGAACTTCGGAACCTGTCCGCCACGTTTGGGGGCCAGGACTAGGGTCTAAGAAGAGGAAGGGATGCACTGCTTGCTGTGCCTTTAAGAAGAGCGAGAGCATCACCACTCCTCCCTTGCCTGGGAACAACTCGTGTCTGGGAAAGTTGCCTGCAGCTGATCCTGGAGCATCTTTGCTTGGTGGCCCTGCCCCAGGCCCCCAGCTGTGAGGTGGCCCTGGGCCCTAGAGATCCCCACTATTGCTCTCCTTGCTGCCCACAAGAAGATGCTCCTGGACTTGTCCATTGCCCTGCCAGGAGCTGGAGGGGAGCCCCTGGGCCAGTGGCCAGGAGGGCACAGGTACTGGGGACAGGGGAATGCAGGCTGACCAAGGGGAGACAGAGGATAGGTGGCATGAGGTACATGGCAGGTTTCTTGAGCCAAGTTCAACTCCGGGTGAGCACAGGCACCAGTGGGGAGGATGAGGTGCTGTGTGATGTGCCCCAAGGAGCAGTGTGGTTCCACAGGTGCCCTGGGGCTGAGGAGCACTCTGAGGGTCAAGGGTGCACTCTGTGCTGAGGAGAAGCCTCAAGGGACTGTTCCACCAGTCACAGGATGGGCAGGAAGCAAGACTAGGGCAACATGAGGTTCCTGCCTGCCTTGCTGGGCATCTTCTCACTTTTGCCTCCTCCCAGCAACTGCAGCCACAGCACCAGTGGCTTTCCAGCAAGTTTCTCCACCTCTGGGGTAGGTCTCAGCCACAAGTCTGCTGTGAGATGGTGTTTGAGCAGGGCAGGATGATGTTCCCACAGCTGACTCCAGCGCAATCTCCATACTAGAACTGTGGGTGTTAGGGCCCCACATGACGGGTACCCCCGAGCCATGTGTGCAGGAAAGATCCTGGACAAGGTCTGGCTGTCCTGCAGCCTCGTGGGAGCTGCACTGGCATGGGGAGCAGCCCTTCACCACCAGTGTCCTTCCCAGGGCTAGTGGTCAGAGCCAGGCTTTTACCCAGAGGGTGCCTGGGGCTGAAGTCCCTGTGGCAGCTCCATCCAGCTCTGCCTGTTGTCAGAACGTGTCTCGAGGACACATTCCCCTGGGATGGATGGATGGATGGATGGATGGATGGATGGATGGATGGATGGATGGATGGATGGATGGATGGATGGATGGATGGATGGATGGATGGAAATGTGGCCAGCTCTTGGCTGGGAGGTGCC
>VYXD01007949.1:25914-93346 GCA_013397195.1 Hylia prasina
TCGCCCACCCTCCCGCCGCGGGGCTCGCACCGCCTGGGCCAGGCTGTGTTTGGGCTGGCACCCGGCGTAGCCATCGCGGGGGTATCGGGCCAGGTGCCCTTCGCCGCGGGCGTGGAAGCAGGCAGGGCTGCCCGCGCTGGCTTCCCGCTACCCTAGAGCACCTTCCTGGGGCGGGAGGAGCCCCTGCGGGCGGCGGGGCCTCGTGTAGCGGCCGGGGTGCGCCGATGCCGTTGCGTGGGGTAGGCGTGGGGCAGGGGAAGGGGTGGCCGAGGCAGAACCCGGGCTTTAGTCGTGCTAGGCGCTCCCCGTATCCCCCGCACCGTGGACACCTGCTGCCCACTTGTCCCGGCCCGAAGGGGGGCTCTCCCTGCGCCGTGGAGTGCCTGGGACGGTACTGGCACCCTGCCCTCTCAACGCTGCCAGGTGTTCTGGCACGGGTGGTGCTGGGAACCTCCCGGACTGCTGTCCCTAAGGCGTGGGGTTGGTGTGAGACTGTGGTGGCAGCATCCAATCTTGCAGACTTTCACAATGAGCAGCCAACTCCTGCTCCTGGCTGTGCTCCTGGCATTCCTGGGACCTCCAGCTGCCATGGCACAGAAGAGGAGCCAAGGTGGGTGCTTGAGCACTGGGTGCACACGGTGGGTGGGACAATAAGAGGGCTTCAGTACCAATGTGCTGCAGTGCCAGTTTATGCCCTGAGTGCTGTCACTGCTCTGCAGCAGTGTGTGAGGATGTGCTGGAGGCTGACATCGCCTTCCTGGTGGATGGCTCATCCAGCATTGGAAGGAACAACTTCCGTGCTGTCCGCACCTTCATGTATGAGCTGGTGGGACCCTTTGTGCAGGCAGTGGGTGAGAAGGCAGTGCGCTTTGCCATGGCACAGTACAGTGATGACCCACGGTGAGCCCAATGGAGGGGGCATGTGGGGTGCAGGGTGGCAGGGCTGGGAAGTGACAGTGTCCCCCTGCACTCCCCAGGGTGGAGTTCCCATTCTCCCAGTACAGTGATGGCACTAGTGTCCGGAGGGCCATCCAGCAGCTGAGCTACAAGGGTGGCAACACGCGGACCGGTGCTGGCTTCCGCTACATTGCTGACAACTTCTTTGGCCCCACACAGCGCCGGCCTGGGGTCCCTCAGGTATGTGCAGAGCAGTGACCCTGGTAACATGGGAAGAAGTGTCAGGTCCAAGGCCCCCATGCTGGATCCCACAGTTCTTTCCTGGCCCTGCAGATCTGCATTCTCATCACGGATGGCAAGTCCCAGGATGATGCCGAGGCACCGGCAGCGAAGCTGAAGAGCCAGGGCATCAAGGTCTTTGCCGTGGGTGAGTGAGGCTTCTGCACTGTGTGAAAGAGTCTTCTGCTTGGTTCAGGTTCCTCCCTCACCCATCATCTCCCTCTGTCCCAGGTATTAAGAATGCTGATCACAAGGAGCTGATCCGTGTGGCCTCAATGCCTACTGATGCCTTCTTCTTCTACGTTGGTGATTTCAAGCTGTTGGATGCGCTGGTGCCACTGATGACACACAGGGTGTGCACAAGTGTTGGGGGCACGCTGCACCTGCTGGGTATGGACCCCCATCCTCCTCCCTGAGGAGCACAGGTGCTCACATTGCTGGGTGCCAGACAGTGCACCCTTAGCATCCGTCCCACCTCCAAAATAACCTCCTGGCTATCCCATCCCACCCCACTGGGCACACGTATGTGCTGCCCCAGCAACATCTCCCTTCTGCTTCATGCACTATGGAGCCAACAGTCCCTGTGCTACCCCACAGATGGGCCAAGCCACACTGGCCCCTCCAACCTGGAGATCCCAGAGCGGGGCCTCAACCATCTGTGGATCCACTGGAGAGCAGCCAGTGGTCCCATCACTGGCTACCGGGTGCAGTACATGCCACTGACAGGGCTAGGGCAGCCGATCATGGCAGAGAGGCAGGAGGTGAGTGCCCCCACCTGACTGCTCAGAGTTCCTGGGGGTTCTTGGTGCCTCAATGTGTGACCTGGGGATGAGGGGGTGACATTGTTCCTGCCCAGGTGAGCTTGGGGCCACGGGAGACAAGCACTGTGCTACGAGGCCTGCATGTTGGGACAGAGTACCTGGTCACTGTCACCGCCCAGTACACCAACAGCATTGGCGAGTCAGTGTCTGGCCGAGCAAGAACCCGTGAGTGTCCACGTCCATAGGGACAGGGGTGAGTCCAGGCAGTGGGTGCTCACAGCACATGGGGCTGGGGACTCATCCCTGCTTCTACATGCCTCCAGAAAGTCGTGCTGGCTCCACGGTGGATTTTCGCGTGGTGGAGACGGGACCAACCTTTCTGCGGCTGGCCTGGCAGCCTGGGCCTGAGCCCCCCCAGAGCTACAGTCTCATTTATGCTGTGCAAGGTGAGGGGATAGTCCCTACGAGAGTTGGTGCTGCCTGGGCACCCTGCCCCTTTGTGCTGTCCCCTGGGCAGAGGGAGGTATGGGTGAGAGTTAAGTGCAGGGATACATGCCCAGAGTGCTGTGGGTGTGTACCCACCCACTGTCACCAGCACGTGTGCACTGGGTGTGGGGCGCGTGTGTGTGCAGAGGCATGGATGCAGCCTGTGTATTCCTACACCTGGAGGCTTCATGTGCAAGGCTCAGGGTGTGTGCTTGGGTGTGCACAATGGCTGGGGGCCTGGTGTGTCCCCCCATGACCATGTGGGGCAGGCAGCAGACCCCTGTCCCAGCCAGGGACTGGGCTGGAGCCACACACCTGGCAGCCCCACCCTGGCCTCAGGCGCTCCAGGGAGTGCCCCTGCCCTGGCCCACGTCCCAGCTTCTTCCCAGTGCTCCCCACCCCTGGCACTGACTGGCACCCTTAGGGCAGGGTGCAGGCCCACAGACGCCTCTTCTCTGCTGGGCCTGGTGTGTGCCACGTCCCTGTGCCCTCCCCCCACCCNCACGGCCAGTGCACAGTCCGCCACACTCAGCAACCTGCAGCCCGACACTGAGTATGTGGTGATGCTCCGGCCCCGCTATACACAGCAGCCCACTGTCCCTGCTACCCTCACTGCCCGGACACGTAAGTACTCTGCCCAGCCCTGGGCCCAGCTAGGGTTAGGAATGGGTTCCCAGCACAGGGATGCCCCCCTCCAATCACTGTGCACCATTGGGATGAGCCTGTCCGGCCCATTGCTGCCTGTGGGGGTGGGATGGGGATGCAAGTGATGCTCTGAACCCCAGAAGTTGCTCCCAGGGTAGGATGGCACTGTGTGCTCCCAATTTCCTTTGCAGCCTTCTGGAAGTGTTTTCACCAGAGATTTCCTCCCATGACATAAAAAATGTTGACTGAAAAATGCAGGGTTTGAGTACAGTGCTCTGTGGGAGGAAAGTGTGGTTTCCACCAGGGCAGAGGCTGTTGGAAAGCATCTCTGGGTAGGAGTGGAGGTGAGGCTCCAGGGCAACACTTTTGCAAGCATTAGATTTTGGCAAACCAATTCCTTCAGCTGCCCAAGGCAGTCTTAACCCACAGAAAGTATTTAAGGCGTTAAGAGGAAGATATTTGAGCTCCATTTTGCATGAACTTGATGCTTTGAAGGAGCCACCTGAGCGTGGGCTGCACTCAGTGACCTCAATGTGGTTAGCATCTGTGAGCAGGGGCAAGGGGGCTTCCTGGAGACAGTGGTTTGCAGGTGAAGGTGCTTCCCACTGCCCCCTGCCCCGTCCTCATGTGGGAGATGGACAGTCACCTCACTTCCACAGGGCACCTGGCAGGCGTGCAGCATTTGACGGTCCACAATGTCTCAGCACAGAGCATGCTGCTGGCCTGGCAGTCTGTTGATGGTGCTACTGGCTACCGGCTCTCCTGGGCAACCCACACAGGTAGGTGCCTCTTCCAGAGCTTGTGCCCCTTCTGCTGATGGCCCCTGTGAGGAAGGACAGGAGGGAGCTGGTGGTACCTGCTGACTGAACTCCCCAAGGGACTGCTGCACTGGCTCCCACAGGGCAGGACAGGCACAGGGTAGACCTGGATGCCGGGCAGATATCACATGCATTGGTGGGGCTGCAGCCCAACACCGACTATGTGGTGACGGTGGCCCCAGTCTTCAGGCAGCTGGAGGGGCCCACAGCCACTGTGCGGCAGAGGACAGGTAGGTGTTGGGTACCGGTGATGCCATCCTGCTGCTGTGCATGGGAGGAGGCAGGGACCAGCCCTCAAAGCCCCTGTCCTTGCCATGTGCAGGGACCAGAGACATGGGCTGGGTGGCTGGCAGCAGAGTGGCACAAGGCACCCTGGCCCATGGGGTCCCTCTTGCAGAGGCAGGTACAGACCAGATGCTACAGACCAACATCCTGGGCCCCACATCCATCCAGGTGCTCTGGACCAGTGCCCGTGATGCTCATGGTTACCGTCTAGAGTGGAAGAGAGCCACAGGTGGGCTCAGGGTGCCTGTTGCTCCTGTGGGCTCTCCATGCCAGTAGCTGGCTGTGATCCTTCCCTTCCTGCAGGACCAGAGCCTCCCAGAACAGTGTCTCTCCCCAGCAGCACCAGTACTTACCAGCTGATGGGGCTGAAGCCAGGCACCGAGTACCGCATCACCCTCTACACACTCTATGATGGTGGGGAGGTGGCCACCGCTGTCCTCACCTTTCAGACAGGTGAGTGCTGCTGTGGGTCCCCTGAGTTTTCTCCTGCTGTTCCAAGCTTTTGGCATAGAAGGCTGTCCCAGTGGGCATTGCTCAGCCTGAGGACTGCCTCAACCATGAGACCCCTCAGCTCTCTGGTCACAGCCCAGGATGAATATGGGGGCCATGCTATCCAAGCTATCCATTCCAGCTGTGCCTCACATGTCCTCTCACAGGCGTGGAGGCATCTGTGGCTGCTGTGTCAGATCTGCGGCTTGTTGAGGAATCAGGCAGGCGGTTACAACTGAGATGGACTGGTGTCCCTGGTGCCACCGAGTACAAAGTGATGGTGCGCAACAACCAGGGTGAGTCTGTGGGCAGGGGCATGGGTGGCACCTGGGGGATCCTGACCAGCTGACACTGAATGATGGCACTGCCCTACTCCTGACAGATGGCACAGAGAGAACAAGGCGTATCCCAGGCAGCCAGACGGGGCTGGAGCTTGGTGACCTCCGGGAGGGCATCACATACCTGGTGCGTGTCTCGGCACTAGCAGGCAGTCAGGAGGGCAATGCTGCCACGCTCACCATCCACCTCAGTAAGTCCACATCAGGGTTTGGTGCCAGGAGTTCTGGTATTGCATGTTCCCACTCTGGATTGCATCTGTCCTCTATCCCCCTGCAACCCCTTGGGGTGGCAGCTTGGCTGTGGCATCCTTTTGGACTCCCCAAGGTGACACTGTGCTGCTATGGGGTGGTGCAGAGTATCCAGAGGTGGGCAGCATTTCAGAGCTGCAGGTGATGGAGGCCGGTCCCAGCCAGCTGCGGGTCACCTGGCGAGGGCTACCAGGCGCTGGGGGCTACCTGCTGACATGGCAAGGCAGTGGTGGTGAGTGTATGGACCATGGGATGCTGTGGTGGCAGTGCTGGAGCCCTTCCTATCCCAACCATCTCTTAGGTCTGAAGAAATCCCGCTTCCTCCCTGCTGACCCCACCACCTTCACCATCGAGGGGCTGGACACCAACACTGTCTACACTGTCGGTGTCTCAGCCATTGTGGATGGCCGTGAGGGCAGCCCTGTCACTGCCATGGGACGCATAGGTGAGGTAACCCCTGCCTGACAGTGCTGTCTGGTGCTATTTGCTGTGAACCTAGATGACAGTGGCCCTCTTGGTGTCACAGAGCTGGAGCAGGTGGGGAAGGTGACCCAGCTGGAGGTGCAGGCATCTAGGAGCAATGTTGCCCATGTCACTTGGGTCGGTGTTCCAGGAGCCACTGCCTACCATGTGGTGTGGAGCCACAGGGATGGTACTGTGGGATGGAGATGGGGGTGGGCTGTGAGGGCAGCAGGGTGGAGGCCCTGATGCCACAGTCCTTGGCAGGGAGTTCGGAAAATAGCTGGCGAGTTCCTGGCCACATCAACTCCTTTGACATCCCCAACCTGGAGGGAGGCGTGTCCTACACGGTGAAGGTGACAGCACTCATTGGCAACCGGGAAGGCAATCCTGTCTCCATTGCTGTCACCACCCGTGAGTGCTGGGGCAGGGGGCATCACCCCAGGGTGGCACGGGGCACAGGTGGCACTGGGCACTCCTGCCCCTAACCGCCTGTCCCTCTGCTCCACAGCGGAGGCAGTCCCCCTACACCCTGTCAGTGGCTTCCAGGTGACCGAAGCCTCGGCACACCGCCTGCGCCTGACCTGGCTGCCAGTGGCTGGCAGCACCGGGTACCGTCTGTTCTGGCACTTGGCTGAAGGTAAGCATAGCTGGCTGGCACCCCTGCATCCCTGCCAGCCCCCACCTGCAACCCCTCACCCCCCTCTGCCCCGTACCAGGGGGGCCCCAGCATAGCCAGCAGCTCCCAGCCACCTTCAGCAGATCTTATGATCTGTTGGGACTGGAACCAGGCCGGCGTTACCGTATCAGCATCACTAGCCTGGCTGGCAGCCGAGAGAGTGAGCCAACCACCATCACTGCCATTACCAGTAAGAGACTTCCTGGGGATAAAGCAGCACACATGGCTTGAGCCCAGAGGCGCACCCAAGGACTGGACTGTTCCAGCATTGGGCTGGGGAGGGCACTGGTTGGGAGCTTCCTCATGAAGCTGGGACACCCTTTCCTCTGCCTTGGTAGCTCCCCCAAGCCACATCATCAGCCTGCGGGTGACAGAGGTGCAGAGAGATTCGGTGACTCTCACCTGGACCCCAGTCCCTGGTGCCTCTGGCTATGTCCTCTCCTGGAGCCCTCCCACAGGTGAGATGAGTGGGTGGCCCCAGGATGGCAGGCAGCGTCCCCGCAGGGGCTTGCTGATCCCTCTGACTGTCCCCTGGATGGCAGCTGGTGGGGAGAAGGGGCAGACACTGCCCAGCACTGCCAGCTCCCAGCAGGTCTCTGGGCTGCGCCTGGGCCAACACTACACCTTCACCCTCCACCCACTCCTGAGGAGCGCACCAGGTGTTGAGGTGTCTGTCAGTGAGCGCACAGGTATTCTGGGGTCACTGCAGGAGTGGGCTGGGCTTGTCTCCCCTCTGGTGGTGGCTTCACCCCTCCCGGCCTGCAGTCTGCAGGGATGCCCTCGGTGACGTGGTCTTTCTAGTACACGGTACCCGCAACAGCTCCTCTAGTGCCAACGCTGTCCGCACCCTCCTCTCCAACACTGTGTCTGCCCTGGGGCGTCTGGGCCCTGAGGGCACACAGGTAGGCTGCTGCCACAGCACTGGAGTCACGAAGCAGGGGGGGGCATGGGTGGGCCATGGTGCCCACTGCACCCCTGCACCCTTGCAGGTGGCCCTGGCCACATACAGCTACCGCAGCCTACCCTGGCTGCTCCTCAACCGTTCCAGTGACCTGTCCACTGTACTGGAACAGATCCGCACCATGCGCTATGAGGAGCCCAGCGGCAATGCCATAGGTGAGGGGCAACTCTAGGAGCTGGGGCAGTGGTTTCTGGGATCCTGCTGACTGTCTCTTCTTTCTTCTCCCTCTTTAGGGGCAGCCATCACCTTTGCCAGGACCTACCTGCTGAGTCCTGGTGCAGGGCGCCGTCCTGGAGTACCAGCAGTGCTGGTGGTTCTGGCTGACAGCCCTTCTGGGGATGATGCCATCACTGTGGCCAGGGACGTCAAGGCTGGAGGTGAGGATGAATAGGGTCTCATTGGGGTGTGCAGGGACTTCTGTGGGGTGCTGAGGGTGCTCTCGGCTCAGGAGTACAGGTGCTGGCAGTGGGCACAGAGGGGGCAGACCGGGAGCAGCTCCGGCGCATGGTCACCAGTGAGGACCCACGGTACATCTACCATGGCAGTGACCTGGCAGAGCTGGAGGGAGAGCTAATTGATGACCTCTGCACCATCATCTCTACCATGGTAAGGGCCAGAGTATCTCTGGGGGTATGGAGGGGGAGCAGCCCCATGTAAGGCAGGGGAGGTCTTCTATCCCTGGGTTCACACAGGCTTGTCTTTTCTTGCCAGCCAGCGCCAAAGCCCTGCACTGTGCAGTGCCCCAAGGTGAGCTTTTTGAGGCCATGGCGTGCTGTGCTGTGCCATGCCACAGGCACTCAGCATGGGTCAGGGACCCCTAGCTGCCGATGGCAGGAGCCCAGTGTGGAGTTAAGTACAAGGGTGCCAACCCCTAACCCCTTCCTCTGTTCCATTGCAGGGCGAGAAGGGAGATCGCGGTGAGGCAGTGAGTGCTTTGGTGACACCCTGCTACCAGCTGGTGGCTCTGGGAGGTTTGCATCTCCCAAACCATGCTAACATCAGCTCATAGGGGATACTCACTACTGGCTTTGTCTCTGCAGGGGCTGCAAGGACGTATGGGACCACCAGGTCTCCCTGGTCAGCCGGTAATAACCTGATGGAGGGGGGCGTAAGAGGGGCAGCTCCCTGGAGAGGGCAGTGTCATGGTCCCCATGTCCTCAGGTTCCCTTGTCCCTTTGCCCTGCCAGCGGGTGGGTGTGGGGCAGGGACATGTCCAGCCCTTGCTAGAGGGGTAGACAGGCAACACCTCTTGACCACCACCTGACACTCAGACTGTCCTCTCCACTGTGTCTCCAGGGTCGCCATGGGCTTCCTGGCCCTCCAGGACCACCAGGGCCACAGGGTCCACCAGGAGAGAGTGTCGAGAGTTTGGGCAAGAAGGGGGACAGGGTGAGTACCTCTGGCCCCTCACCTAGACACCCCAGGATCCCCAGACACAATGACTTGGCTTCATGGGGCCTCTCACTGCCCCTGTCCCTTCGGTCTCCACACCTACACTGAAGGGGAAATCCCACTGAAGAACCCCAGTCCAGCTCTACACTGCACCCTCACACCCCAGCTCAACACACGGGGGAAAGGCACCATGGAACCCAGCTCTGCCTTGGGCCTGCTCTGAGCTCCCAGTGCTGGGACCAGCACTGCCTGGAGCACTGAAGAAGTCTGACAGTGCTGAGGTACACCAGATGCTGGCATGATGCTCTTCTGTCCTGCAGGGATTTCCTGGAGCCAGTGGGATACCAGGAAGCCCTGGACGCCCTGGGAATCCTGGATCACCTGGGCAGCCAGTGAGTAAGGGGGTCCCTTGGCTTTACTGCTGCACAGTGGGCTCTTCCTATTGCCTTGCCTGCTCCTTGAGCCAGCCTCTACTTCCCTGCTCCCTATGCTGGGCGAGTCTCAGCAGCTGTCTCTTGTGTGTGTATCCCAGGCAAGGTGTACTGTCTATCCTTGCTTTGGCTGGACATGCCATGCTAGGCCATTGCACTACACTCCATTCCATCTCATCCCATCCTCCCTCCCCTGGCTGGCAGGGACATGTTCACCTCCTGAGCTGTTTTTTTCTAGGGCATCCCTGGTCCTCGAGGGGATCCTGTGAGTATGGCCCCAGCACTCCCCAACCCTTCTCACACCCAACACCCCATCTCATTCTCATCTTTCCTTCCCAGGGGACACGGGGGCCCATGGGACTTACTGGCCCGAAGGGAGAAAAAGGTGAACCGGTAGGTGATGGACAGGCAGCTGTCCCACAGGGGTCCCTGGGGAGCATTGGAGACCTTGGTGGGCACATCTTGGTGCCTGGCATCTCCTGGCCCAGGGTCTCCCAATCTCCCTGCCAGACTCCTGGCCTTGTGCCAACTGTGGCCACAACAGGCTGCGTGCAGTCACTGATTTTTCCTCCCCCTCCTGGTGCAGGGAGAGACCAGGGTGATCATGGGTGCAGAACAGGGACTACCAGGCCAGAAAGGGGAGCCAGGTGTGCCGGTAGGTGTGGGAATATGAATATGAAGGGGTCTCTGCCAGCACTCCCAGCCCACGCCACAGCCTTAGCTGATGGAACACCTCTGTCCTCCAGGGCAGCCCTGGCTCACCTGGGATCCCTGGCCCACGGGGGCCCCTTGGCGATCCAGGCTCACCTGGTCCACTCGGACCCATGGGGCTACCAGGACCTCCTGGAAAGTTTGTGAAGGTACATCCCTCCAATGCTGCATGGGAAAATGGCTGGGGGATGTGTGGGCAGATGGATGAGGGAACAGCCAGCTGCTTGGAGCTGTTCCCCTGTGGACTCCTCCTGACCCTGCTCATGGGCTGTGCTCTCCATCAGCTGTGCCTGCACACATATACATGTGCCTGAGCTGTTGCTGGCACTGGGCAGTGTGGAGAGAGGCACATGGCATACACATACCCTAATGCCACTGATGATGGGCTCTACCTAGCATGTTCCTCTTCTATTCAAGGAGGGCAAGGGAACAGCCCAGAACTGCCCTTATTTGCTTTTTTTGCTTTGCAGGGAGAAAAGGGTGACCGAGGGGAAAGGGTGAGTGGCTGTGCATTTCCCTGACTCCTCTGCCATACTGGATGTCCCTTGAGTGTCCAAGGGCACTGCAGCCCCTCAGGGTGCTGGGGAGGACTGAGCCCTCAGGGCAACCACACAGGAGCTAACCCTTCCCTCTGCAGGGCCCCCCTGGATTCATAGATGGGGCAGTACCTCGAGGGGATCCTGGACCCCCAGTGAGTCGAGCCCCTAGGCCAAAAGGGTTGGCAGAGGGGATCAGGGCTGCAATGGCTATGTGTGCCCAGGACTGAGTTGCATCCCCAGAGGCTGAGATTTTCTCTCTTGCAGGGCCTGCCTGGGGACCCTGGGCCTCGGGGACCTGCTGGGCCCCCTGGCCTGAAGGGAGAGAAGGTAAGAAGGTGGCAGGGATGCTCCTCCCCACTGGAGCTGGACCTTACACCACTCTCCAGCCGGGATTCCCATCTAATGGGCATCCCCATGTCATGAGCATGGCTATTGCCTTTCCAAATCTCTAGGGTGATGGAATAGAAGGTTTCCCAGGGTCACCTGGCCGTCCGGGGGACCCAGGAGACAGGGTGAGTTTCCTGAGAGAAGGTAAGGCAGGTAGGAGCTGGATATGCCAAGAGCCAAGCCTGAAAGGCACACTTGAGGGCTCCTGCTTTGGACAGCCTGGGCATTTGCCTTGTCACACCAAAGGTGACAACATCTCCATTCTCCTCTGCAGGGTCCTCGGGGACCACCAGGGGAGCAGGGCAGGAAGGTGAGAGGTGCAGGGACTGAAGGGACACTCTTGCCATGACTTTGGCAGGGAGAAAAAGGTTCTGGGTTCTGTGCCAGGACCCAGGATGTCCCTCAAAGGTACTGCTGCCCCTGACCTTGTGCTTCTCCTATACCAGGGAGATCGTGGGGCACCGGGCGAGCTGGGAGAGATGGGTGAGAAGGTGAGATGGTGCCAAAGCAGACCAGCATTGGCCAGTCGTGGTGTCCCTGAGATCTAGTGGTGGCTGTGTCTAGGGATTCCTGTCACAACCCTGTGGTCTTGGATGGGGTTCAGGACTGAATTGTGAATTGAAGAACTCTGGGGTAGTGTGTGGGGTGGGAGCAGTGTGATGAAGAGGGAGGAAGGCTCCCTGAAACCCTCCTCTGCTTTCTGCAGGGAGACCGTGGTGTGCCGGGCCCAAAGGGTGAGAAGGTAGGTGCGCTGGGGCACCTGGCATGGTGGAATGATGCCCACTTTGTCATGGAGCAGCCACCCTGGCAGGGGGTGGCAGCATGCCCACACATCTTCCTCTTCCTCCTCTTCTGCAGGGTGAGACGGGAGCCCCAGGGCCATCAGGCAGAGAGGTGAGTCAGGGTGACAGGTGTGGTGCTGTGGAGCCAGGAGCTGCCATGCCTTGGGTACCTGTTCCCAGGCACTGCTAGCCCTCTGAGGTCTCTAATCTTGTCATAGGGAGCTCCAGGACCGGCTGGCCCCCAGGGGGAGAAGGTGAGGGCAAAGTGGGTCCCAGTGGGGTGGCAGGGATCTGTTGGGGAAGGGGCTGGCAGTGACACCTGTCTCTCTGCAGGGCAATCCAGGACCACCTGGCAAGCCAGTAAGTGGTGCTGCCCAGCAGGTCCACCTCTGCCTGCCCCAGCCCCAAGACAGGGAGCCATGGGCAGTGCCTAGCATGGTCTCCTCTGCTTCCTCTTCAGGCTCCCAGTGTGGCTGATGTTGGAGAGAAGGTAACCCTGGCCCAGCTGTGCCTCCACCCTCTGGGCATGGCTGTGGGTTGGGTAGGGGGATTGCACAGTTGGGCTCATCCTGGTCACAGGCCTGGTTGTCCACAGCTGCAGTGGGAAAAAAAATGGGTGGTTTGGGGTGCTGATTTTGTCTGCTCCAGGGTGACAGAGGTTTCCCAGGACCAGAAGGACCTCCTGGCCCCAAGGGTGACACAGGAGATAAAGGTGCCCGTGTGAGTACTGCCTTGAGGATAGCAAGCATGGGACACATGGCACAGCCCTCCCCAGACTCATAGTGCCTGTGCTGTTGCTCCATGCTATGTCCTTTCATGTCTAGGGTCCCCCTGGCCTGAGCATCCCAGGACCAGCTGGCCCCAAAGGCGAGCAGGGTGATCGGGTGAGTCTGGGTTCACCCTGGGGGCACCAGCTCATGGGCCTGGTCCCTCCCCTGTCAAGGGGTCACCGAGGTTCCCAATGACACATGCTCTTCCTCTCCAACAACTAGGGTATTGTTGGCCTCACAGGCAGGAGTGGCCCAAAGGTAATGTCACTGCCCTTCCATTCATCTGTCTGTCCATCTGTCTGTGCAGTTCTAGAGGGGCTGTTCCTGCAGGCTGTGCCCCTTCTCTCCCCAGCTGCCCAGACTCTGCCCTGACTGTTGCTCCTTCTCTTGCCTAGGGTGACCCAGGAGAGCCAGGGGAGAAAGGGGAGCCCGGCCGAACCGGCACTCCTGGGCAGATCGGGATGCGAGGGAAGGAGGTAGTGTGGGACAAGGGGCTATGGGGCACTGTGGTCCTGAGGAGAAGGGGGGCTGGCAGGGAGTAGGGGGATGCTGGTGACTTGCAGTTTTCTCTCCTGGCCGGTGCCCACTGATTTGTGCCCCAGGGAGAGCGAGGAGACAAAGGTGACGAAGGCACCCCGGTAAGTGAGGGTCCCCAAGACCACTGCCCCACTTCCCACTGCCCGTGTTTCTACTGCCACCCACTCACCCCCTCTTTCCCCACAGGGTGAAGCAGGTCTGCCTGGCAAACCTGGAGATAGGGGTCCCCGGGTAAGTGCAGGGCTGCTGGGCACCCAGGGCAGGAGAGAGACCCATGGCCTTGAGGTGGATCCTGCTAATGCACATCTTCCCTTTGCCCTCCACCCAGGGCCTTCCTGGCTACCGTGGCCCCCCTGGAGAGAAGGGTGACTTGGGGGACCCAGGACCTGAAGGCAGGAATGTGAGTACCCCCTTGTATGTACCCACTGCTCCATGGACACCACCACGCCTCATACCTCATTGCCCCACACCCACCCTTACGCCAGTGGTACCCCCCATCCCACAGGACCCCCACCCCACAGGTCCCCCATTCCCTCCCTCTCTGACTCTATCCCTCTTTCCTGCAGGGCAGCCCTGGAGCACCAGGGAGCAAGGGTGACCGTGGGGACCCGGTGAGTGATGGCAGGGCCATGTGTGGCCTCTCACCCCCAAGCCAGCAGTGCCCTCCCCAGGGCTACGCCAGCTCCTCTTAATCTGCTTCCCTTGCCCTTTTTTCAGGGGCCTCCGGGACCCCCAGGACAAACTGTAAGTTCTGCCTCCCTCTTCTCCCTGCCCATGGGCTGGTGTCCAGCCCCATGTGCTCCAACAGCTCCTCTCTGCCCCACAGGTCGATGCTGGGCTCAGAGGAGTTGGGGGGAAGGGTGAGAAGGTAATGAATGAATCCATAGGTTGCTGGTGGTGGGATACCCTCTGCTGTCCTCTGGGCTTTGCCTGGGATCATTGTTTATCAAGCCCTCCGTCCCAAAACAGCCTCTGCCACGTGCAGTTGATGTGCACCACGACTGAGGGGCACATAGAATTTGGAGGCACATGGGCTGACGCTCATGCCCCATGATGGGCAGAGGCCCTGTAGGGCTGAGGTTTCCAAAGAAACTGGTGTGGTCCTGGCTCCCCAGCCCCACAGGGGTCCTGTGGTGGGACCCAACACTCTGGGCATTCCGCTTTTACAACCCACCTTAGGCTCAGGACAGTTTTGGCCACAGGTTGTGCTCTGTGCTGGGTGGCATTGTGGTCCCCAACTGTGGTAGAGATGCCTCCTGGCTCAGCAGTGCTGCTTGGTGCCTTTCTTCTGTAATCACATTCTGGCACCCACTCCCCCAGTGGGAGCTGCACTGAGCCCAGCCACTTCTTTTTCAGCCTGTGCCTCTTGTTTTGAGACCTTTCCTCTCATCCCACCCCTAAACCACACAGCACCAGCACTGTGTACTTTGGTGTAGGCTTGGTCCAGCACAGCACTCTCTGACCACTATGCTCTTCCCTGGCAGGGGGACCCTGGGGACCCAGGCAAGAATGGTTCAAAGGGTGTCCAGGGTGATGCTGGCTCCCCTGGAGTGCCTGGAGAGAGGGTAGGTGCTGGGTCCCTGGTGTGGGAGGCATTGGGACAGTATGATGGGTGATGTTCTGCATGAGAGCTGGGAGTCCTGGTGTGTAGAGACTGCCTGCTGAGCACCCAGGATCCCCTCCTTTCCCCCATGCCTCACTGCTGAGCATGTCTCTTTCTTGCAGGGTGTGGAGGGCCCCCGTGGCCCCCCTGGCACACGGGTAAATGTCCCCTTTCGCATGGGGATCTAAATGGGGGACCTGTGCCCTGTGCAGCTCCTGTTAATGGGAGATGATGCTCACTTCTTTCCCGGTTCCATAGGGTGACCCTGGGGACCGAGGCCTGCCAGGAGAGAAGGTGAGGGGACTGGGGGCTGAGGGTTGCCCCACAGCACTCCCATCCTACCCCAAAGCTCCAACTGTACTGCCCTGCTCTCTTACAGGGGGACCGTGGCCCACCAGGGCTGGATGGCCGCAATGGGCTGGAAGGCAAACCTGGGGCCCCAGGGCCTGCTGGGCTTCGGGTGAGCATGGTCCAAGGTGGGGGGAATGTCTGTGCCTGGGTGCCACAGGTGGGAGCTGTGGAATGGAGGGATGACGATGTGGGAGGAGCTGTCCCCTGGATGCCCCAGGCTGGGGATGCTCTGGAGGGGGTGCCATTGGTAGGATGGGAATATCACTGTCCTCACATCCTCCTTGTCTGCAGGGGGACTCGGGAAGGCAGGGAGATCCTGGCCGGGATGTAAGTACCTTTGGAGAGGGCAGGTTTAGATTGTGTTCCTGCTGGTGCCGTCAGACTTGCAAGGGACCAGTGTCCTGTCCCATGCTTCTTGATCCAGGGCAGTGCAGCAAGACCCTCCCCTGTGCCCAGCAGAGTGCCACTGCCAGTCACACTCCCTGCTCCCAGGGCTGGCTGTGGCAGATGGGTGCCCTGCTGCCTTGTGTTCCCACCATCTCCTTTCCCTACAGGGGCTGCCTGGGCTGCGTGGGGAGCAGGGACCGCCTGGCCCCGTGGGTCCCCTGGGACTACCTGGTGTGCCTGTAAGTACCAGCCATCCTGCATCCTAGGGACACATCATGTCCCATGCCCTCTGTGGATCCCAGCTGGATCCATCTGGCAGGGTTTGTCCTGTGCCCAGCTCCCCCTTCCATGCACCTTGAGGCTCCAGTGGGGCCCAGGCACCCCTGGCTGCTGGTGCCTCTAGCTGGTGGAGAGCCTGGGGGGCTCCCTCACTGCCTTTTTTTTCCTCCCAGGGCAAACCTGGTGAGGATGGCAAACCTGGCCTGAACGGCAAGAATGTGAGTAGGGGGAAACAGGGCTTGACCTTGGGGCTCTCCCAGGATGCTAAGGGATAGTGATCCCTGTGCAGAATAAGGCAAGGAGAGGATGTGGCAAAGAACCCCCATGCTCTGAGCCATCCTCTGGTTAGTACCCGTGTTGAGATTGTTTAATGAGGCGCTGACAGGCAGCCTTTGTTCCCAGGGAGAAGACGGGACACCAGGAGAGGATGGGAGAAAGGTAAGGAGATGATCCACGTGGTTCCTGTGTGGTCTGTGCACGGTCCCCATGTGATCCCCACAAGCCCAGTGGCTCCGCCCTGCCCGGACCAGGAGCACCATTTTGGGGCATGCAGATGGCTCAGCATCCCTCCAACACCTCTCTCTCCTGGTTAGGGAGACAAAGGTGATACAGGACTACCTGGGAGAGAGGTGAGTACTCCCCAAAGAGGAGTGTGTGATGGGGGGTGCTGGGTACATGCCCCATCAGGGACAGACCTGGGTCCCAGATTCTGGGAGTGATACTGCTCTCTCGGCAGGGCCACAGCGGTGCCAAGGGCGAGCAGGGGGACAGAGGTGTGCCAGGCCCCCTCGGCCCCCCTGGCCCTCCTGGTGTCCCAGGGCAGGTTGGCCCCCCAGGTCAGGTGTGTAGTTCTTGACCCCATGGTGCCACTCAGCACCAGACCCTGGAGTCCAGACTGCTCTGAGGCAGGCAGGACCCCCATCCATGGCTCCCTCAGGGCACTGCCCTTTGTCCACGGGTGCTGGGTGCTATTGTGTCACATCCATGTCTTCTAGGGCTCCCCAGGCCTCCGTGGGATGGCTGGACCAAAGGTAAGTGTGCTCCTGCCCCTAGTCCCCCAAGGCAAAGGTCTGGGCGGACCACATGGGAGGGGGAATAAGTCCCTGGCAGGAGTCCCCACCCCCAGGATGAAAGGGCTGGACCCTAGTGCTGCAGTTGGTGCTGGGCAGCCTGACTGCTCCCCTTGATCCATTTGCTGTGTTTCAGGGGGACCCAGGGGAGCCTGGACTGCGAGGGGAGCCGGTGAGTACCCAACACTGAGCCTGACAAGCTGTGAGCACCTCAGTCACAGCCACAGCCCCTGCCCAGGCAGCACCAAAGTGCTAACTCTGAAACCTACTAAGGGTGAGCTCACCCCTCTTGCTGCACCTCTGTACATCTTCTAATTCCCTCTTTTCCTGTAAATCTAGGGGCAACCTGGCAACCCTGGAGCACGTGGAGACCCTGGGACTACAGTGGTGAGTCCCTACCCTGATTTGCTGTGCTAGGACAGCAGCATCAGCCCTGGGGGACAGAGAATCATCCACAGCCTCTATGGTGGGAACCTACTTTGTTTTTAATGTCTTTTTATTACAGAGCATTGAACGTAGCCTGGAAGCGCTTGGCATCAAGGTATGTATTTCCTGACTGTCAGGCTGGGGCTTTTTCCTGCCGCATGGCAGCAAGAAGAAGGCAGGGAAGGTGGTGGGAGATCCAAGCAATTTAGGATGGGTTAACAGGACTTTGGGATGCTGCCACAGTTGGGTTCCACTTATGCTCTGACTGGTGGGTCTCTCTTCCCTTCCAGGTTTCATCCCTGAAAGAGCTCACGGGTGCATATGATGGGAGCTCAGACTCGTTTCTGCTGGTGTCTGAGCGGCTGCGGGGCCAGAAGGGCAGTCGGGGGGATCCAGGAGAAAGGGGGCCCCCAGGCCGAGAGGTGAGTGGAGCCAGGCTCGATGCCAAGCTCCAACACTGCCCCACTCCTGCTTTCTGGACTGGCTGGGGGTTCATGCAGCTGGCTCAGCTCTAGGGTGGTTGGGGAGGGCTCACAGCCCCCTCAGGGCTGGCTCTGGCAGCGCAGCTTATGTTTTGCAGGGCTCCTTAGGCTTCCCTGGCGAGCGAGGACCCAAAGGTGACAAGGGGGACCCAGGTACCCCCGGCCCCCAGGGCCCCATGGGCCGGGCCATGGGTGAGCGGGGTCCTGAGGGCCCGCCTGGGCAGCCAGGGGAGCCTGGCAAGCCAGGCATTCCTGGGGTGCCAGGCCGGGCTGGGGAACTGGGGGAATCCGGGCGGTCCGGTGAGAAGGTGAGTGTGTGGAGATGCGAGGTGAAGTCTGTGGGACCTGGTCTAGGGCCTGGGGATAGCCCTGTGACAGCCACCATGGTGTTTTCACAGGGTGACCGAGGTGAGAAGGGTGACCGAGGTGAGCAGGTGAGCTGGGATAGGGATATGGTGCCCTCCATCCTCTCTTGCGTTGTGCCCCTCTTAAGGGGATGCAGGGCTCTCTGCGGGGCAGGCAGATACCTTGTGGAGGCCAGGAGTGGCCATACGAGGAAGGTTCTGCTCTCCCTTGCCCTTTGACACTCAACCTATTTTTCTACCCTTCTCAGGGAAGGGATGGTTTGCCTGGACCCCCAGGGCCCCCAGGGCCCAAGGTAGGTGATGGCTGCTGCTGGGGCCATCGTCAAGGTGCCAGCCAGCCCCTCTGGGGATGGAAGGCCACATCCAGTGCCTTAGCCCAGGGGCCTGGGGAGGGCTTTGCCCCTAAGGGGTCCTTCCTGAGGTCCCCTGGGTGCTGGCCCTGACTGTGCTCTGCCCACAGGTGGATGTGGTGGAGGGCAGCCTGATGGGCCTCCCAGGCGAACGTGGCCCCATCGGACCCAAAGGATCAAAGGTGTGTGGCTGCTCGGAAAGGAGAAGGGCAGCCAAGACAACCAGGCTGGGGAAATATCACAAGCTGGGGCTGAGGATGGTGGTGGGGCAGAAGGGCAGCAAATGCTGACGGCAGCTGTCTTCTTTCCAACACAGGGCGAGCCAGGAGCTGAGGGTGAGCGGGGACCCAAAGGAGATAAGGTCTGAGATTATAAGTCCAATGTCAAAAGGGAGCAAAGTCCTGGGTGAGGGCACTGCTGGGCACACCCCTCTTTGGGTGTCAGCAGGCCCTGGGAGGTCATGGGAAGGTCCCTGCCTATCCTGTGACCCTGTGCCTGTCACTATTGCAGGGTGAGGGTGGCTTGAGAGGTGACCGAGGGGAGCCTGGTGAGAAGGGCAGGGATGGTGCCCCAGTAAGTACCACACTGTTCCCCTGCTTAGCACTGACCCCAGACCCTGCCTGGCACTGACTGAATTTCTGTCTCCATCCTTTGCTCCAGGGTCTCCCGGGTGAGAGAGGGCTGGCAGGCCCTGAGGGGAAGCCGGTGAGTGGTGGAGAGATGCAGGCTGGGACTGGGGGAGGTCTTGTGGTCTCACACCAGCCAACACCAGCACCAGCACCATAAATGCAGGAGCATTTATGCCTCATTCCCCTCCTTCTACCCCCAAATCCCATGCAGGTCCTGCAGAGCTTTAGGGGCCCTCTCCCTATTCCTACCCCTCCTAAGTGTTTGCCTAAGTACCTGGCTGGGTATCACACACTGGGAATGGGGAGCATCCCTGGGGGGCAGGTAGGGATGTGTGGAGGTGGTGGGTTTCTACTTGTCCACTGACTGTGATGCGGCTCTTTGCAGGGCTTGCCAGGCTTTCCTGGTGTGCTAGGACGCCCGGTAGGTGTCTGTGTGTTCCCCATATCCCTTTGCCCCACCACCTCAGCACACAGCTGGGGGCTCCTGGCTATGAATACTTGGTGAAACCATGGGGGTCACCCTTCTGGGTCTGGGTCCTTGTCCCCCTGCATCTCAGCAGGATCTGTCCAGACTTGTCTGTCTTGGTGCTTACAAGAGCCACTGGCACTCTCTGAATACCCCCTGCTTGCACTGGGGAAAACCCACTTCTGCAGTGATCCCATTTCTTCCTCCCTTCAGGGCAATCAGGGAGACCTAGGACCCCCAGGACCTCCGGTAAGGGGCCACCTTGCACCATGTACAGGCGACTGTCATGCTAGGGTGATGTCAGCCAGGGTGTGCATTCCCCCAGGGAGTAGAGTTGGCCTGGTAGTGCTGGGATTGAGTGGTCCTGCTGCCCCCTCCCTGTCCTGTGCCACCAGCAAGCACCACCCCAATAATGTCCCTTTGTCCCATGCAGGGCAGCACTGGCCCACCGGGGACCCAGGGCCCAGCTGGTGCTAAGGTAAGGCAGTAGCATTGGCATCTGCATCAGCATTGCCATGTCCAGCCTGGCAGAGGGAAAATGGTGCATTGCCAGATTTGAGGACTGGAGGGGGGACCACATTTCAGGAAGTTTTGGGCTGGAGGGAGGGACATTTGGCCTGGACAGCCTCCTGGATCCAGGTATGAAGATCTGCCTATGACCAAAGTAGCTGGTTGGTTGGGTTGGTTGGACTGATGCAGCATGTTCTTCACAGGGTGATCCAGGGGAACCTGGCTTCAGCATCCGTGTAAGTACTCATACCCTCCCTGCCAGTGCCCACCTGACTGCCCTAAACCATCCAGCCTCCCCAGAATCAGTCAGTCCCACCCCAACACCTTTCCCACAGGGACAGCCAAGGTCCTGGCTGTGCCATCCCCTCTCTGATGTGGCTGTTTCCATTGCAGGGCTTGCCTGGCCCCCAGGGCAACATGGGCCTGCCAGGACCGCTTGGCCCCCCTGGCCCAGGGGTAGGTATTTGCAACACCTTAAACCAGCCCCTTGGCTGTTCCTGGTGCCTGGGATGCTGCTTGATTTCTGCTCATGTCTCCACTGTAGGGCCCACCAGGTGTCCCTGGGCTGCCGGGACAAGTGGTGAGTGTGTTGCCCCCCACATCTGGCTGCCATCACTGTGGGTGCTTGGGGCTGCCTGGGTGGCTGTAGGACCCCACGCCCCACCCCCACTCTTACTGCCTGCAGGGGGAGAGCGGGAAGCCAGGTGTGCCAGGTAGAGATGGTGTGCCAGGGAAGGATGGCGAGGCAGGAGTGCCTGGGAAGATGGTACGTTGATGCTCACCCTGCCCCATCCCAGGGGGACCCCCGCTCAGCTCAGCCTGGGTTGTTTGCAGCTAAGGCTGAGGGCTGTGCCACTTGTGCCAGGGCTTACCAGGACCTTCAGGGCCTTCTGGTCCCAAGGGAGAGCCAGGGGATGCTGGAGCTCCAGGACAGGTGAGTGCAGAGGTGCCTTGTCCAGTATTCCTGGCGAGGATGAGGCGTAGCCATCCCCGTGCAGCCCTGCTCACCTGCCTGCTCTGTCCTCTGCCCCAGGCCATCTCTGGCCCCCCTGGAGCCAAGGGAGAGAAGGTAAGGAGCCAGGGTGTGAGGGCTGGGGTGGGCAAGGTTCTGCTGGACACTGGCATCCACAGTGGACACATGTGAGCACCTGTGTGTCCCCTGCAGGGGGAGCCAGCGCTGCTGGAGGGTGTGCTGCTGGGAGAGCCTGTAAGTCACCTTAACACTCCCATTACCCTCATCTCCCCTCATTAACCTTTTCCTACCATTAACCTCATCCTCTCCCACCACCCTTGCCTTCTGAGGGGCAAGCCAGCTCTGTGGCTACCCTCTCCCATAACACTGCTGGCCCTGACAGGGCTCCAAGGGTGACCGAGGCTTGCCAGGCCCCAAGGGGGAGAAGGTAAATGCTGCCCTGGGGGTCGGTTGGGAGGGGGTTGTGTGGTCCACAGCTCCCTTGCTGCTTGGCCACAGTGTGGGGATTCAGCTGCAGCTGCTCCCCCAGTTCATAATCCCATACTTTTTCCTTGTTTTTCCCTGCCAGGGGGAGCCAGGAAGGTTTGGAGAGCCGGGAGATCCTGGGGAAGATGTGAGTAGGAGGCATATGGGGGTGGCGGGTGGATAGTGGGGATAGTGGATGCTGGCAGGGGCTGGGATCTGTGCCTCTGCCCCCTACTGCCTATGTCTTCCTGGGGGTTTGGTGTCTTCACAGGGAGCCAAGGGATCTTCTGGAGCCAAAGGGGAGAAGGTACGTGTCCCCTGCCCCCAGGGGGATCCCCTACCCTGGAGGATGCTCTGGGTGACATGGTGGCCCTGGCCCTTTGCTCACCAGCCAGGTGATATGCCATACACTCTCTGCCACCTTGCAGGGATCACTGGGTGTTGGTGCACGGGGACCACCAGGACAGGACGGGCCTCCAGGTTTGAAGGTAACCCCTGTCCCCATGTCACCGTGGCTCTGATCATGTTCATAAGGCCCCAGTGATGCTCTAGCTTGGCTGGCTGAAGGAAAACCACACTCCTGAGGAGCTGTTTTCGTGGGCCTCATATTTTACTTCTCTACTTCAGGGTGACACCGGCTTGCCAGGATTACCAGGACCCCCAGGCTTAGCAGGCATTGCTGGGATGCCAGGGCAGCCAGGCCTGAGAGGGGACAATGGACAGCCTGGCCCTCCAGGTCCCCCAGGAGAGAGGGTAAAGACTACCAGAACATGGCATCACTGGTCCTGGCAACCCTGGACCCTTGTGCAGTGTCAGTGAAGTCCCTGCAAGCCCCACTGCTTCCTAGCCACAGCCCCATGGCATTCCCTACTTTGTCTCTGCCAGGGTTTGATCGGCTTTCCAGGCAGGGATGGCACCGCTGGACCACCGGGACCTGTGGGGCCCCCAGGGCTGGCTGTGAGTATGGTGCCACAGCATTCCTGGGGGTGTAGGCTCTGCCCTGGCTTCCCTGCTGTCTCAGACAGGCTGACAGGGACCCAGCTGGCACCTCCCTGGCCCCTGGGACAGGGTGACGCTGGAGTGTCCAGTATCACGATGGGACTCTCAGTGATGTTTTGCCAGGTGTCTGGCATTGTTTTCCTCCCGTGGCTTGCTCACCCTTCTCCTTTCTTTTAGGGCATACAAGGGGCCCCTGGCCTGAAGGGTGACAAGGTAGGACCAGGGACAGCCCTATAGCATGAGAGGTGGGAGGCTGCTTCTCTTGTGGAGTGTCCCTGCAGCCACCTCACCCCTGAGGGTGCTGAGCCCACTCTGGATGGTGGCACATGGGAGCGTTCTGTGTGCCAGGCACCCAGAGAGGTGGTGGGGACTCTGGGGTGACCCCTGGCATGGGGGGTACCTGGCAGGATTGGGAGGAGCTGTGGGCAGTGAGGATGGGGATGAGTTCTTGCCTTCCTCTGGCAGGGTGCTTTGGGAGCAGGGCTGCCAGGAGCCAGAGGTGAACGTGGTGACCCAGGACCACGGGTAGGTACTGCCACAGTCCCCACCATGTCCTCACAGCCAGGGACAGGAAGGCTCACAGTGCCAGCCGTGACAGGTTTCTGAGCCAGAGCTGCAGCTGTCTCTGGGGTGGAGTGATGATGAGGTGCCCCCAAACTAAATACCTTTCTCACATCCCTGATGCTGTTCAAGATTACAATGACATGGACTGCGACTCAGAAGGCTGACAATGACTCCTTTATTTCCGGTTATTTCTTCCCTTTTATGCTGTTCTACAAAGAACAACCCAATGGGTGGAAAAAAGACAAACTTCTTCAACTACATTGGTCAAGTCAGAGGGACATCAAGAAGAAGTCCCTCCTAGGGAAAGGAATGTAAACATAGGTTACAGTTAGGAAAACGGGTCTCTTGTTGACAGAACAGTCTCTGGGAAAGAGTTTCAGAGAAACCAAAACACCACAGGCACGAACCAGGGCTACACATCCCTTCCTTCTTGCAGGGTGAAGATGGGCGCCCAGGGCCAGAAGGGGATCGTGGGCCAGCAGTAAGTACCCCCCTTCCTCAGCTGCACCCTGATCCAGGCTTCTTCCTGACCATACCTCTTTTCCCCCACAGGGCTTGCCTGGGAACCGTGGGGAGCGTGGGGACAAGGTAAGGGATTCTGTGGGCTGAGGAACTAGGGGGAGAATGATGCATCTCCTTGTATTGGGGTGCCAAGGGAGGTGCTGCTTGCTCCCTGCTGTGCATCTTTGCAGCATCTCACCTTCCTCACAGGGAGACCTTGGGGCCCCAGGACCCAAAGGAGACAAGGTGAGTCCTTGAGGCAGGCAGCAGTGGGAAGGCAGTTGGCAGCTCTGGCCCCCCTTCTCACCTCCACCTCTCTCTCTGCTTTGGGTATACAGGGTGATACTGTGGTGGTGGAGGGCCCACCTGGAGCACGGGGCAGCAAGGGGGAGCCGGTAAGAGCTGTCCCTATCCTCATGCTCCCCATCCTTCCTGTCCCTCTGGGAAGAGCTGGAGGAGCTTTTTCTTGCCGAGGGACCCTCCCTTGCAGAGCATATTGTCCCCTCTCCTTCAGCCACCCTGTAGACCCCCACATTCCTGCCCCCACGAGAGTCCGTCCTCCCCACCCTGATGTGTGTCTGTGCTCCTCATTCCCTGACCCCTCCTCCTTTGCAGGGAGAGCATGGCGTGAAGGGCACAGAAGGGGACAAGGGGGACAAGGGGGCACAAGGCATGCTCGGAGAGAAGGTACAGGGCTGAGGGGAACTTGTGCAGGGCTGGGAGCTGCTGGGATCTGGGGCAGGACTGGCTGCCAGGGGGCTGGGTTGGGGATCATGGAGGGCTGTTGACAGGGCAATGGACAGAGGCAAAGGAAGCAGGGCATGACCGCATCCCTGTGCCCTATGTGCTGGTGCTAGTAAGCACCAGGGACATGGTGCAAGGGGAGCTGCCAGACCTGGCCTTGGACGTGACCATGGCTGTGCTGTGGCCACGCAGTGGCTGGAGGTCTCCCTCCAACTCTGTGCTGATCTGGGTTTCTGCTTGCAGGGCACAAGGGGTGAACAAGGAGAGAAGGGCACCATGGGCTTCCCTGGGGCACGTGGCCCTAGCGGGCAGAAGGTATGAAGCTGGGCAGCCCCTCTGCTGGGGGATCATCCCCCTTACCTGCCCTGACTGATGCCTTTGCCTTCCCCAGGGAGAGGTTGGAGCGCCAGGAGAGCCTGGTGAGCCAGTAAGTAGTTGTGTCTTTCTGCTTCTGCCACCCCACTGCAGGGAAAGAGCAGAGCCTTGTCATGCTATGTGCTCTCTCACAGGGTCAGCCTGGCCGTGATGGGATCCCCGGGGCCCGGGGAGAGAAGGGGGACATGGGACCCCTGGGCATGCGTGGCCTCAAGGTGGGTTAGCTTCTCTGGCTGCCAGTGCTCTCCTGGCCAGGACTAATGCTGGCTTGGCATGGCTCTGACTTCCCATCCTTTCAGGGTGACCGGGGCATGAAAGGTGCCTGTGGCCTCAGTGGGGACAAGGGCGAGAAGGTGAGTGGGTGCCTGTAGGGTGCTGCAGAAGCCTAGATGTTGCCTGGAGGCTGTGGCCCTTTGGATCCCCTCATTCAGCCAGCAGGAGTGAGGAAATGGCTGAGGCCAGACCTTGACCCCGTGAGAGGGTCATGGGGTCCCCTCCTCTGCCTGTGGCTCTGGGGTGAGCATTGAGGGGTGAAGGACTGACTGCCCTGTCTCTCTCCTGCCTGCTGTAGGGAGAGCCAGGGATCCCGGGGCGCTTGGGACTGTCAGGGAGGAAAGGCGAGCCAGTAAGCACTACACTGACACCAGGGTGGGACAGGAACACATGGCTGGTGGCTGATGGACATCTGCTCTGTCCCTCAGGGAGATCTGGGCCTGTCAGGACCACCAGGCATTCCTGGAAAGGAAGGGCTTATGGGACCCAAGGTAGGTTAGAGCAGTTCTGGGAAAAGCTGTGCTGACACTTCATCCTCTCACTGCCTGCCCCTCACTGTTTGTCCCCTGCTGCCTGTCCCTTCCTCTTTCCAGGGTGACCGGGGATTTGATGGGCAGCAGGGAGCCAAAGGAGACCAGGGGGAGAAAGGAGACCGGGTGAGCCGGCTGTAAAGGGATGGGATGCATTGCATCACATTGCTTGTACCAGGATACAGCCTCAGTTGGAAGCGTATCAGACCCTGATGCTCCCAGAAGAGTCATTCAGCACTGCTGTAAATTATACACTAAACAATGAATGACAACAATTCCCTGCTCTGCATAAGAAGACACCAGTGCTGGTTCTTCGGGGATGCCCAGCTGTGGGGTCAGAGGATGTCCATGGCATCTGCTCTGAAGTCGGGGGCTCTGACACCCCTGGCCTCATCTTCTGCTCTCCTCCAGGGTGCCCCAGGTGTTATGGGTGGCCCTGGTCCCCGGGGCAGTGACGGTGCACCTGGCCCCCCTGGGCCCTCAGGGAGCGTTGGCCCACAAGGTCCTGAGGGCATGCAGGGCCAGAAGGTAAGTCCTCACCACAGGTGACTGGTCCCCCTCTGGGGCTGTGAGGATGAGAGGGCCCAGTCCCCTTAGTGGGTGAGGGGTGGGTGACATCTGGAGTCATGTCCAAACTCTGGCTCAAAGCTTGCTGGCTTTGGGTTCCTCCCTTGTGTCCCCCTGCCCAGGGGATGGAGTCTGAGGGGAGGAGTCTGGAACCCTGCTTGTCCTTGAGTTGAGCTGGACCTGTCCCCATTCCCACCTGCACTGGCATCCCTGGGGTGCAGGCATAGGGAAAGCAGCACATCCATGGTGCTGGGGAGAGCAGAAAGACTCCAGCACCCACCAGCCAGATCCTGAGCACATGTCCTTTGCAGGGGGAGAGAGGCCCCCCTGGGCAGTCAGTGCCAGGTGCACGTGGCGTGCCTGGCATCCCTGGCGAGAGAGGAGAGCCGGTAAGTGTGCAGGTGCCTGGCTCTACCTGGATGAGGTCCAGCCAGGGCTAGTTTCCCACCTCCTTTCTGCTGTCCCTAGGGCAGTCCTGGCACCCATGGGCTCCGTGGGGAGAAGGGGGAGCCAGGCATGATGGTAAGGAGCCAGAAGAGAGCCGGCATAGGCTCATGGCACTCAGGTCATTGGGCTGGAAAGGTGTGCTGGATCCATCCCACTGACACTGATATAGAGGCTGCCCTCACCTCTGGGCTCTGCTAGACCCTGGGAAAGGGTTTTTCCTCCTCTTTAGTTGCACCATCCCCCATTACTACCTTTGCCCCTTCATGTGCCCGACAGGAGGAGGAGATCCGTGGCTTCGTCAGGCAGGAGATGAGCCAGCACTGTGGTGAGCATCCCCCGCTGCTGCCCTGGGGCTTGGGGTCTGGACCCACTGCTCCTGACTCCCACCCTATCTCTCCCACAGCCTGTGGTGGCTACTTTCCACGGCACCAGGATTCACGTGAGCACTCAGGTTGAAGCTCTTCTTTCCTATCTCCCTGCCCCACATGTGTGACACCAAAGAGGCCCTGGCACCCAGATGTGCCACTGGTTTTGGGGAGCTGGAGGTGGCTGGGACCCTTCATGACCCCTTCAGTCAGGGTCAGCATCAGTGTAGGACCCTGCACAGGGAGAAGGGATGGTGTGTGTCAGAAGTGATGGTGCAACAGGGATCCTCAGGGGCAGCTGGCTTGGGATGGTGCCAGTGGGGTCTGGGTGCTGCCAGGGTCTGCCCATCTGAAGGGATCACAGGAACTGCACCCCAACTATTTCCTGGGTGTCAGAACTGGGGCAGGAGTCTTGCAGGGGTCAGCAGTTCTGGAGTGAAGGGTAGGCTGGAGGAGTGGGATTGGAGGGATGAAGGCAAGGGGTGGGCTGGGATGAGGTGGGTGCTTTCTCTCCAAGGAGGCTGGGGGTCTCAGGCCAGGAGCAGCTTCCACTCTGCCCAGGGAGTAGGAAGAATCATCCGCCAGGAGAGAGAGCATGACCAAACAGGTGATGGACAGTCTGGAGGACCTATGAGATCTGGTGACATGGGCATATGTGCCTGCTTCCCTGTGCACTTCCCTGTCCCCATCCTGCTGGGCTCCAAGTGGGTGCTGTCTCTCTGAGCTTCCCCTGCGTGTCCCTACTCTAGAAGCCCCCATGGCAGGCCTGGTCTGTGGTGCAGAGAGAGGAGGGGGTATCTCCAGGTCCACCATCCTTGTCCATGTACCCTGTCAGGCTGCAATAGGGTTGGGGCAGTGCTGGACTGGCCCAAAAAGGGGGGGTGGTTTTCCCTCGGGAAATAGGGGGAAAGCACCCCAGACTCCTTTGCCTCTTCCCTGATGCCTGTGTCCCCTCAACAGAGTCCTTCTCCACTCAGCTTTTCCCTGCTAGCAGTGCTCACATAGTCCCTGTGCTCAAGTTATCACACACTGAGAAGGAGGAGGGTGTGTCATCCCTGTGCTTTTAGTCCTTGCCCCCCTTTTTTTTTTGCTCCATGTGTGTAGTGAGGACTGCTCATGTGTGGTGCTGTCTCCCAGGCCAGGACAGGCAGATCATGCTCGACAACGATGACCTTGGGTATGACAGCATGGATGGAGAGGAGGAGGACTATGATGAGGTCCCAGAGATGGACAGCTTGGAGCAGCCCGCAGTGGATGGTGAGCTTCCCTGCATTTATCTAGCACTGAAAGCTAAGCTACTGGGGGAAACCATGGAGCTGCCTCAGGTTTTGCTGGGGTGGTGTCTTCACATCCAGCTGGGCAGTGGGTCCCTGTGCTATCTGTCGCGGGGGGATTTGAGATTTCCTGCCCTCTCGCTGGTACTTGGGAGGGTTGCAGTTCTCTATCACTGTGCTGCCCGAAGCCATCTGATGGGTGGTGTGCTGGGCTGGTGGGACCTGCTGCCCTGGCAGGTTTCCTGTGCTCTGGTCATGAGCCACAGAATGGATCTCAAAGGCACCAAGAGATCAGGGAACTCCCAGTGGCAGCAGTCTTTGGAGAGTCCCTCTATAACCCTTTCAAGGGGTGCTGTGGCCATCATGTCCCCATGTCACCTACCTTCCAACTCTGCTGGGAGCTGTCCCAGGAGACAGCTTGCCCAGAATGGTGTCTCCTGCCCTCAATTCCAGCACTTGGGCAGAGCACAGAGATGTCTCCTCCAGCCAAACCCTTCCCATTCTCAGCCTTCCCCTTCTGGGGTTTCCCTTCATCTGCCAAATGGCAGCCTCCATCACTGATGCATTGCCAGCCCCTGCCTGCCCCTACCAGCAGCGTTTGCCCCACAGCTGAACCCTGCAGGCTGCCACTGGATGAGGGGGACTGCCAGCGCTACACCCTGCGGTGGTACTACAACCAAAGAGTCACCGAGTGCCGGCCCTTTGTCTACAGTGGCTGCCAGGGCAACCTCAACCGCTTCAACAGCAAGGAGGAGTGTGAGCGGCACTGTGGGCAGCACCCAGGGGCAGGTAGTAAGATCTTGGCACAGCTACCGGCACTAGCAGGTCCGGCAGCATCTCAACCTTGTGCCATGGGCTCAGCAATGCAGAGCTGGGGGGACAGTGCTGGTCCCCCCACCTCAGCTCTGACAGCGCCTTGCTTCTCTCCACACAGGTTCCCATGGCAGTGCCAGCAGCAAGGTGGGAGGGCAGCCAAAGGTGTAGGCGCAGGCAGTGTCTCGGCAGGCAGGGCTGCCTGGAAGTGAGACCCAGCTGCTGCCCTGGCCAGGGCTGGGCTGCCCATGGTGGTAGCGGCCGTGTACCCACCAGCCCCAGCAGGAACCCGGTGCTATTTCTAACCTGTCTTTATGCTGCTCATGGGTTTTTCATTTCATATCAATTTATTGTCATTAAGGTGAAATTTATATCACATGGGAAACTGCTTCCCACCATGGCTCTGAACCCCCTTTCCCACTGGGCTGTTCTCAGTTTGATTTTTAAATTATTTGTTGCCAACAGAATGGTTCTTAGGCCTGTTCCCTCTCTCTGGAAGCAGAGCTGGGACTTGGCATAGTTGGGCTCCCTCCCCTTCCATAATACCCCTGTACCCTTTCCTGCCCCACACAGACCTCCAAATTCCCTCTCTGCTCCCTGCTCTCTGCTGGGAGAGCTGCCCACATCCTTGTGCCAGGCAGTGCCTCCCTGCACAACATCCCTCACCCCCACCCTGCAATGAGCTCCATCTGAATAAAATTCACCTTAACCTCAACTAGGGCCCAGTTCCCCTTTTGTGGCTGTGATGGTTTGGCAATGATCTGTGGGGAGACTGGAGGCTCTTGCCATGTGCTACCCTCCAGCTCACATGCCTGTCAGCAGCACATGTGTCTTTAATCCAGGGGATCTCACCTGCGCCCCCAGGCTTGCTAGGGAAACCCTGAGGATGGTGCTATGTTAGAAGAGGTTCGTGCTCGCCCAGGCTTATTCTCAAAGGCTTTGTGAAAGTGATGTTGGCTGCCAGGCTTGCAGTCCCTGCTTGCCCCCATCCCCAGGGCTGAGTAGGGACATGCCCTTCACTGCTCCAGAGCCCCAGGGGTTGCCGGGTGAGCTTTGTGGCCCCCACACGTACTGTTGTTCTCTGTGTATATCTATATACAGCAAAGGTATTATATGTGTGCCAATGCAGGGGGAATGTGTATTAAAGCTGTGCTCACAGGGAGATGTCACACTTCTTGGCACATTGCTGGAAATGTCTGTGGAGTGTGGGGACAGCTCTTGACTCAGGCATGCCCCCTGGCCACCCCAGCTGGGCTGCCCTTTCCAGCTGCCCACTGCCAGCACTGCTGGCTGGGGTTCCTCACCCCTTCCAGGGAGTGTAGTGCCCCACCCCTGTGCTCAGCACCTGCCCGCACCTGATGCTAGCCAGGCCATGATCCCCTGTCCAGGCCCTGACGTGTCAGCACACGAGTCTGTGGTGCTGCATGATGTACTGTGTGAATTGGTGCTGCCAGCTAATTCTGGCTGTGGGTGTGAGTTCCTGGGAGGAATACAGCTGGCTTTATTTCCATTCCCTGCCATCCCAGGGAGGCAGGGACACGGTTCCCTGGTGACTCAGTCACCCATCAGTTCAGACCACGGGGGTGGGCAGACCCCCAGTGGTCTGAACCCTGGGCACCCTGACTCCTGGCCCTGGCCAGCCCATGGGGCTGAGCACCCACAACTCACCTCATGCAAGTGCCCACCCAGCCTAAGAGCCTTGGGATGTTCCCACAGTCCCTAAGGGGGAAACTTTGGAGCAAAACCCTTACATATAGGGCCACCCCACAGCAATGTCTACAGGCTGCTACCCACCTTGGGCAGCTGGCAGATGGGCTGGGCCAGGCTGAACTAATACAGGTGCCTGCAAACCAGTGGGGTCCCAGTTGGAATGCATTAAGGTGAGCTGCAAGCCACTGGTGTCCTGCAAACCAGTGGCAAAAGTAGTGCTTGGGTTTTGCACAGCTGGGAGGTGACATCTCTCTAGATATGTCCTCTATGTGGCCAGGGAGTCTGTCAGGACACAGTGCCGAACTGGTACTTGGAGCTGTCTGGGGCCCTTGTGAGGCACAATACCCACAGGGCTGCCTATGATCCCTGGCTGGCAGCAATATGTTCTCTCCCTTCCTTAAGTGATTACCAAGCCTGACAGGAGCAGGGAGGCCTAATTAAATGGAAATAAAACATCTTACAAGTAAAATATGAAACAATTACAACATCTGCGCCAGGTTCCCGGACTCTCCTCCAAATGCAGCTGGTAGAGCTGCAAGGGGACACACACCCACCACATCCCAGGATGACTTCATCTGCTATTATGCAAAATATATTAAAAACATTTCCATGTATCACCCCCTGCCACCTTCCCCCTGTCACTAAAACCCCCTCTGCGAGTCAGAGGTGGAGCTGAGACTGGGTAAGAGCCAGGGCTTGGCAGGGAGCAGAGCAAATCCCCAGCCTGTGGTCCCTGCACCCTGGGAGCACTTGTCTGAACATCGAGGAGATGAGGACCTGCTGCAGATGGTGAGGCTGTGCCCTCAGTGGTGCTTTTCAGGGGCTTTTAGCTGGGAAATAGTTTGCAGAGGGTTAGATGCTTTTCATTCCTCATTTTGCAGCAAAATAAAGAGCCTCTGGCTGCCTACTCTGGTACTTTCCAAACGATTTCACCCCAGAGATAACCTGCTGGGTGACTGATTTTGGAGACACGAAGCTATATAGCAGGATTTGTGCAGCAGCATCCCTGCACCTGTTCTGACCCCCAACCCACATCCTAGTACCCTGTAGCACAGCATCCTACAACCCTGGGGCCCTCCCTGTGACCAGGGTGAGGGATGGGGTGGAGAAAATTGCTGAGGCTTTACACAACTCAGGACATGTGGCCAGACTCCTGCCCTTGTCACCCCACTGCAATCAATATGCTGTGTATTTTAGTCCAAGTGGCTCGTGTCCCTTCTTGGTGGGTGGTTTTTCCCCAAAGAGCCCAGCAACACAGTGGGGAATAGCATCTGCTAGGGAAGGTGCATGGGAGGAAGAAAGCCCCACAGCCTACCCAGCCCTGAAACCCGGACATTTCCCCGGCCAAAGGGCAGGAATAGGCTGGGGAGCAGCCACAGTACCCTGGCAGCTACCCTCCTGAGCAGCATTGTCTCCTTCTCTGGGTGACAAAGGGCTGAAGGGTGTGAAATCGAGGATACAGCTAGAATCTGGCCAGGGGCTGTGTGAAAGGACAAGGACACCCAGGTGATGTGCTTCCCATGTCCCCTTCAGCCTCCCCAAAACTCCCCACCCTATTCAAGAGGATTAAAATCAGGGTGGAATAATGAAGGGTTCCTGAAAGGAGGGTGAAGCCCCACCAGCTGGTGTAGGGCATGGAGGGGTTCTGTGGGTGATAACCTGGTGCAGATGTGTCCTGTCTCAGGGGCTGTGGGGCCATGAGAGGGTGATGGGGGTGATGCTCAGTGCCAGCTATGTGCTCCCTGCAGGCACTCCCAGCCATGCTGCGAGGCAGGATGATGTTCACCTTCCTGGTGGTCTTTGGGGCACCAACAAGAGCCTGGAAAGGACCTAGCTGTGAGTGGCTCATGACAGCCCCCCAAGCTGTGGATGGAGGGAAGCTGATGAGGCAGGAAACCACCAGCGATAACAAGATGCTGCCAGGCCTCTCCTAAATGAGGAGGGCTGACAATGGCTCTGGGGCAGGATCGCATCTGGACAAAGCCATCCTGCCTTTGCTAGAAGGATCAAAAAGACAAGCACTGCCCTGGCTGATGAGCCCAGCCACCAAGAGAGCTGCTCCCAGGAAAAAGGAGAGGAAGGTGTCCCTGTCACTCAATGTCCACACTCACTTACTGAAAAGCCTACTCGACCTGGCCAGAGAGAAGGAACTACAGGCTAAGGCAGCTGCCCAGGCCGAGCTGATGGCCTGCATCGGGCACAGGAGATAGTCCTGGCTGGGATATAGCAGAGGGCAGCGGGGCTGCCTGGGGCACAGGCAGAGGGAAGCTGTGGAGCAGCATTGGTGTGTCTGCAGGGAACTGTGGACATGGCACCTCATCCCCCCCCACTGCCCAGTGGCACAAGCAGACGCCATGGGAGGATTTGGCTTAATAACTATCACCTCAGCACCACTGGAGAAGATACAGCTGGGTTTACCTTGGCCAGTGCTTGCGCGCAGCTGGTCCTAGCCCCAGGCACTACAGGGATTTGTATGCTTGGCTTTGCTCCCTGCTCATCCACCACCAAGATGTCTCAGAGGACATCAGCCAGGGGGCTGCATCCAGCCAGGCAGCTTTTCCTGGGTGCTCCTTCTCTCTGAGTGACTGAAGCACACAAAATCGTCCAAAAGCTTGGCCAAGCCTCAAAGCCGGAGCTTTGAGTGAGTGCACACATTAAATGTGGCACCAAATACAACTTGTGCTTTATACCTGCTCTGCACCGCTTTACACTCCCATTTTGTGTTCCCTTTCCCCAAAGATACTGTGAGGCCACGTGCTCGGCCGAGGCCAGCATGGGAGGTCATTAAATTCCAAATCAGGGGTGTCAGATCTTGCACCAACAGCAGAACCAGCTCCCGGCCCAGGGAGCCCACAGCAGCTCTGGGCCAACAAGGAAATCGTGTTGTGCCTCTGGAGCTGCTGCTTTCAACACAGCTGGGAGATAAGAGCAAGACAGAGCAGAGTGCGGCCACCCCGTGCAAAGTACAGGGTGGTGCAAGCGAGGCAGAGGCCGCGGAGGCCTGCAGGGGGGCCACTAGAGCTGGTGGGGGACACGGCCATGCTCTTCGAAGAGTACCTGCTGCAGGGTGAGTGAGCCCTTTCACTGTGGAGTGGGTAACTGGCTTTGGGAAAGGGGCAGAAGCAACTGGGGTGGCCCCACATTCCATGGGAGGGACAGATTTCAGGAAGGGATGTGCCAGCAGATGGTGGGTTGAGGTGAGGTGGGAAGGTGGGCAAAAGATCCTTTTCCATCCCTGCCTGACCTGAGGCTCAAGTGATGCCCGGGCAGCGCCTGGCTCCTTGAGATACTCCCCCGCATCCAGTGGGTGTGTACTGTAGGGCTGAGCCTGGAGTTTGTGATCCAGGGTAGAGACAGGGTGCCAGTAGCAGTGGGGGACAGGGGTCATAGGATGACCTGCCAGTGCTGGTGGATCCAAGTGGGACACTCCAGGGCAGGCAGCCTGAGTGACAACTGTCAATCCCCCAGAAGGTGGTTCTCCCCTGCCACCCCCAATTGCTCCTGGGACGCTGAGCCTGCCAGGATCTCCTCCTTTCCACGTCCTGCCCCAGTGTCTCATCTGTCCCACCCGAGCCCCAGTGTGCCCCACGCTTCAGCCCCCTTTGCCTCTAGAGTCCCCTTATCACCTCAGCCCTTCCTCTGCCCAGGTCAGGGATCTCAGTGCCACCTCATATCACCAGTGTGTCCCCTGGTACCAGTGCCTCCTGCCCCAGGTCCTGTGCTCTCCCCAGCCGCAGTGTACCGAGCAGTGTTCCATCGTCTTCTCCACTCCGTGTCCCCACTGCTTCCCCTACCCCAGAGTCCCTCCAGTACCGACCCTAACCCCAGACCCCCGCCAGCCCCGCCACCGCGCCTCCGCCAATCAGATCGCGTCGTTACCGTTTGGTCCCGCCCTCTCCCTGTCAGTCACGGGTCCGCGCTACGCCCCGGACACGTCCGGGGGGCGGCCCCGCGCCTGTGCAGTACGGCAGCCGTAGTGGCAGCGACAGGCTGGCAGGAAAGGGAGGGGCAGGAAGGGGCGGGGGCGGTGCTGGGATCGGGACCGGGATCTAGATCTAGAACGGGACTGCCACTGCCAGGGGACTGGGGGGCTGCAGCGACGGGCCACGCGGTAGCACCATGCTGAAGAAGTTCGACAAGAAGGACGAGGAGTCGGGTGAGGGGTGGCCGAGGGCGCTGTGAGGGAAGAGAGACCCCTCTGTGGGTACGGAGGGGATTGGTGAGGGGATCTCTCTTCGTGGCCACGGGGAGAGCTGTGAGGGAAGAGACCCCTCCTGTGGAAAGAAGGGGATCTGTAAGGGGGGTACCCCCAAGGGACCTGGGAGGGGAGGCTCAGTGCTTGGCAGCGGGGGCTTGCTGGTGTGTATAGAACGCAGTGGGAAGCACTGTGGGAGCACTGTGGAAACACTACGGAAGCACTACAGAAGCACTATGGAAGCACTATAGAAGCACTGTGGGAGCACTAGAGCAGTCTGCTGCCTCCTTCCCACAGCTGCAGCCAGAGGCTAAACTGGTTGCATCGGCACAGCACGAGGTTACCTGCCATATCACCAGATGCAGAGTCTGAGACTAAATATTGACTGTATTAGCCCTGTTCACAGTTGCCCAGCTCTCGAACCAGGTGCTATAGCCAGGTGGAATCCAATTCATGGTTTCTGGCTCCACAGTCACGGCTACTTTCAAAGGATCAGAAAATCTGGGTGCACCAAGGAAACACGGAGTGATTGCTTTGCTTTTCAAAACTTTAGGCCGGTTAGTAAGGAAGAGGTTGATATTTATGTGGTTTGTAATTCAGGTGGAAGCAATGCATCATAAGACAGTGTTTCCTTTCACGGTTTAGCTTTGTGGTATCTTTTTTATCCTCCTATGAAGCTTTCTACCCAGCTTGGTCTGCATAACAAATCAGTGTGTCCTGAAGGAAATTGATTTAGCTTACATCTTGGTGATTGTTCTGTGTGACTTTGCTTGCTTTTAATCTTAATATGCATTAAATGCTTTGCCCTTGTTTCCCTTTTCCAAAGCCTCCAGTGACGTCTTGGTTAGCAGAGAATTTAGTGAGGCAGCTGTTAGAGGGGAATTGCGCTTGGCTTTAATTTTTGGGGGCTATTGTTCATTTGTACCTGCCATACCCATCAAGCTACTGAAATTACCTATGGCTAGGGCTGGCAGGAGATGCAAGTATCTAGTTAATTGGCTTCTGTATCTTTGCTTTCCATGAATGGTTTAGCTAGCCTTGGATGACCTGCACCCACTCCCTTTGACATGTTATTTTGGCCACAAAATTATGTTTCTCTACAAATCAGAATAAATTGTTGTTAATTATACAATATTAAAAACTTTATGAACACACAACCTCTGCCCTCCCTGCATCTTTCTCCCTCTCTATGGAAGAAAACTGATGTACAGTGCTGGGAGGACTGTGACCCCTGTACAATGTATTTCAAGATCCTTAATGCTATGAATGATAAAGAGATGACACTGTGTTGTTCATGGCTTGTTTAAGGATTGTACACATGCTGGACCATGGAAATACCGGGCTTCTGGACGGCTGGGCAGGTTTTTTGGAACACATTTGCATATTTATACTAGAACTGGTTCATTCTCATACTAGAGATATTTTTGTTCTTTCTCCTTGTTTTGTTCTACCTCTTCAACCTCACATAAGTGTTTTGTTCAGCCACCTGCTGCCTTTGCAAACTTCTCCTGAGCCAGAGGAGGGCATTTCATGAACGAGGAAGGAGCCAGAGTGCAGATGTGTTTGCTTTTGTATGTATACTTACTCTAGAAGGAGCTCCTGGCACCAGCCTAGGATGCTTCAAGCTTGGGTCATGACAGATTTTGGCCCAGGAGATGTTCTCTCTAGTGGAGTTTGGAACAAACACTGGAACAACCCTGAAAAAAGCTGCATTTAGTCCCAGAGCTAAGCTGAACACAGGTTATAATTAAAACCTGTTTATCTAGCAGGGATAGATAGATAGATAGATAGATAGATAGATAGATAGATAGATAGATAGATAGATAGATAGATAGATAACTAGCAGCTTTTGAAAAGCTGCAGTTCACAAATGCTTGGGAGGCAATCTAATAGAGACCATGCAGAATGAGAGTGCTTTTCCCTCTGATTATTTCATCCTTAATTGCTGGGGGGGTTAATTATTTAGTATAATTTACTTTGTTAAGTGGCACAATGGAAGTTACTTTGTGTCCAGCCTATCTAGTCCGGTGTCTTCTTCTCTAAATTAGTGATAGAGCCAAAAATACTTTAAAAAAACTTTAATTGGTTTATATGGGAAGGATAAAACACTCCTGACTCACCAGTCTAGCAAGCGATACCTCTTTCTGTCTAAACTTTTATTCCTAGGCATGTCCTATTGATGCTCTAACTGCCAGCAAGCTCCCAGCCCAGGGGTGGAAATAGGACTTTGAGGATACAGTGGAGCACATTTGACAGCTAATTAGCCTACCTCAGCTCACAGTCAGCTACTTCTGGAGAGGAAGGAAAATTGAAGAATGTCCTATCTGCTCTGCCTTCCCTGACTGCTATGAAGACATCCAATTAATATTACTTCAAAGAGGGTGCTCTGATTGCTTGGTGTTCATGAAAAAAAATCACCCAAAAATGCTAAAACTGTTTTAAATTATAGGCATGGTTAAAAAGTTGCTTTCCTATGGCACTATCCTTGGAGAGACTTTTATTCTCTTTGTTTTGCAGGTGGGAGTTCCAACCCATTCCAGCACCTGGAGAAGAGTGCAGTCTTGCAAGAGGTAAATCTTCAGACCATCTCCTCTATCCAATGTACCCCACTGGATAGAGACTCTCCCTCTCTTGAGTAGGTCACTGGAGAACTTCAGCAAGGAAATGAGGGTTTCTTACAGTCCTGCTTCCTCTGAAAGAAATGGGCAACTGTTCTTATTTTATTACTGGATAGATGAAGGGAGAAGGTTGAAATTGTCTCTGTAACAAATTAAGGACTGTGAACTATAAATAGTAATAAAAAGAATAAAATTATCTGGGAAAGCTCACCCCAAACCAGTGAGATGGGGAAATTGGCCTTGGACACCCCAAATCTCTTGTGGATGACAAAATTAATGAGAGGGGTGCAAGTGGTTATTAAATAGCTTTATGAATTTTCTCTGAAGAAAATCAGTTCTTTTCAAGAGCAGGTGAACATCTCAATCCCCAGCCCCTGTTGTTTCAGCTTTCTCTGTTTGCTTGCGAGGTTAGGAATTGTGTTGGCTCCTGTAGCCCCAGGGAGCTGAAGTTTGTCTGTCAGAAGAGTGGTGTTTTAGCTAGCACACAATGCAGACCTGTGTGGGTGAAAGTGTGATGATAATTTAGCCTTTAAATCTTTATTGCTCTTGGATTTGTAATCCCAGATTACAAAACCAGCTGTTTAAAGGGGTCCATGTTTAACAGGAATTAAAGGGAAATCTGATCCAAAGTCATTAAGTATCTTGCCATACCTCACTCACAATGTGTTGTTGGGACAGACAGGACAATATTTGCAAGGGAGTGTCAGTGTCACTCTTTGTGCTTTGTTTCCAGGCTCGCGTGTTTAATGAGACTCCCATAAACCCAAGAAAATGTGCTCATATCCTCACCAAGATCCTGTATCTCATAAACCAGGTAAGAGAGAGAAAATATACATCTATACAGACATGTGCATCAGGCCCGAAGCTGGTTGTGACAACTGGGATTTCCTTTCTTCTTTCTGAATGACTAGGGGGAGCACCTTGGTGTCATGGAAGCTACCGAATCCTTCTTTGCTATGACCAAGCTGTTTCAGTCCAATGATGTAAGTCTGCCTTTTGTTTTCTGTATTCACCTGGTGGGACAAGTTGTCTGTTGAGATACACATTTTTATACGATCAGCTTTTCTGCCGTGTCTGAAGCTACCTGATCTGAATGGGAAGAGTAGGGTGAAAGTTTAGAAATGGTCATCAGCTTCCTAGCCCTTCCCAGATCTTGTAGCAGCTTAATGAAAGTATGCACTGCTCTTGAGGCAGAGATTCCTCTCTCTAAATTGACATTTAACTCATGAGATTGTGGTAGGCAGGTGGATTGTACTGTGCTTTGTGCCCAGCATTAAATTATCCTGCTGAGTCAAAAACTGTGTGTTCGGAGGAGGCTGGGAGTTAGTGCCTACCCACAGCAGTAGCACTGTCATTAGTTGTCCCCCAAACTGCAAGGCATTAAAATCATGAGACCAGTGTAGAAATCCCGAGACTCAGGAATATAAATTGTTTGCTTTCTTGCTTTTGAAGCAACACAAGGCTTTTAACCAGCAAACCAGCAGATAGTTTCAAGGTTTTCTCCTTGTTCGTGTGAATGACAAGTGGAAGATGAAACTGTAGATCTAGCTAAATCTGGTATTTCTATGGCCTCACCTTAAGACTGAGGGATTTAGAAGAGGAAGAGGTGTTTTATTAGTCAATATGGATTTTGTACATCTTTTACACTCAGGGAGTGAGACACTCTGAATGTATTAGGTTTTTGTGATCTTCAAGATAAAATTATGTAAGCAGGGAGAACTGAGATCCCTTCCTATCTGGGATCACCTCAGCTGATGTTGTTCTTGCTTATTTCCTTGCCAGCCAACTCTTCGCAGGATGTGTTACCTCACTATCAAAGAGATGTCTTCTATTGCAGAAGATGTGATCATTGTTACTAGCAGGTCAGTTACTTCGCTTTTCTTGCTGTAATATTGGCATGCCCTTCAGTACTGTCTGTCCAGCTTGTTGAACATAATTGTAGTGCCTAAGCAGGGTAATGACAGGGAATGCCCTCGGCGAGGAAAAAGTTTTTCTTTCTTTATAAAAGTCCATTAAAATACAGATATTGAACTCATAGGGATGTATGCACAGTGTGCTTTGTCCCCATATCCCATGCCCATGAATGTTTGGGGTGTCTCTTGCTTACATAATATGTATCACTGCTGTTTTTCCCCCTTTTGCAAAGGCTTTTTCATTAACTCCTGTCTGAATGCCTTGAAGTGTTTTGAAGAATTCTGGCATAAATCTCAAGGCTTTCAACAGGTAGACAAGGATTTACTTCTCCTGTAGCAGCACAGACTACGACTTCACCAGGGAACAAAGTTCCCTCCATGAGTCATTCCTGAATTGCTGATCATCCCAGTGAAGTGCCCTGTTGGGGAGTCAGGAGCCTAACAGTACAGAGTCTGTAAAGGGATGAGGCAGAAGCTAGTCTCAAGTGCTGCCATATGATGAACTCTTAGACCTTCACACTGACCAGGACCCTGGGAAAAGGGCAGGAATGAGTGTTCAGTAGGAAGGACAAATGCCTCAGGGCTATACGTATGTACTGCAGCCTCATTTGGTGAACAGGAGCCCATGCCACTTGTTGATGGGTTTGGGACCTGAGTCTTCTCCTCCTCTCTTCCCACCCCAGTGGGATTTTGCCCAAGATCTGCAGCTGCGTGCTTGGCATTCAGCCGTGATGCTGGCTGCCTGCTGCTCTGTGTGCACTCTGTGCACTTGAGAGCTGCTGGCTCAGGAGTGCCATATTGAGAGCTTCCTGTTTTCCCAGCTTAACCAAAGACATGACTGGGAAAGAAGACAATTACCGAGGCCCTGCTGTGAGAGCACTCTGTCAGATTACTGATGTAAGTGCTGCTTTTCCCATGGGGCAACTCTGTGCCCTTCACTTTTTCATACTTTAGCCCATCCCACTTTCCATTCTGCTTTTCATGCCTTTGCATCCCATTTCACACTCTGAACAGCTTTCCCATATCAGCTGTTGTTTCCCTCTCCCTGCAGAGTACCATGTTGCAGGCCATTGAGCGCTATATGAAGCAGGCAATTGTTGACAAAGTGCCAAGTGTGTCCAGCTCTGCTCTCGTGTCTTCCTTGGTATGTACTCCCTGCAGCACGGGCCTGAGGGACAGGCAAGCAGGGAAGCAGTCGTCTGTGGTAGGACTGGACATCTTGGGAGTTTCAGGATTTTGTTGCTATTCCTGTCTCTGTAAACTGAGGGACTGGCGCTGACTTTGCTAGAGATCATCAACCTCCTCAGACTGCAGCTGTCATGGCCAGGTCTCATCATGCTGATCCCTTGTTCTTCTATAAGTTGCTGCTGCCAGCACACTCGTGGGGAAGGCTCACTGCTTCTTAATATAAGCTGAAATTCCCAAATTCTCCATCCTTATCTCATGGGTTGTTGTGGCTTCATCTTCTTCCAGCACTTGCTGAAGACCAGTTATGAGGTAGTAAAGCGCTGGGTGAATGAGGCTCAGGAGGCAGCTTCCAGTGACAATATCATGGTGCAGGTAGGCCACCCACCTCCACCAGGGGAATAGCCAGCAGCAGCTGGGCATGGAGCAAATTGCTGGAGCTCAGCCAGGCACCTCGGGGCAACAAAAGGGAAAAGAACCCACCGTGCATTTGTGTTGTTCTCTTTCTCTGCACAGTATCATGCTCTGGGCCTGCTGTACCATGTGCGGAAGAACGACCGCCTGGCAGTCAACAAGATGCTCAGCAAGTTCACACGCCATGGCCTCAAGTCCCCATTTGCCTACTGCATGATGATCCGAATAGCCAGCAAGCTGCTGGAGGAGGAGGCTGGCAGGTAAGCGGGCTCCTTTGCCCTGCTGAAAGAATTTCGTGGTCCTGCTTCCATCTCCTCTTACAGGCTCACTTGCCATCTCATTATTTCTGTCTTTGAAGAGCAGCATGCAGCTTCTACCCTCTTATTGTTGGATAAAAGCAGAGAAATTATTGTCTTCATGGTTGTTTTGAGATGACTTCTGTGAGTCTTGCTTGCACATCAAATTCTGTCTTGTTTCTCTGGACTGTTTTGCATAGCTGTTCTTCATTCTACTTCATTTTTTCTGTCTTCTGTAATTGTTTATCCAGCATGTATGCAGTGTGACTTCCTGGTGGTTAAGAGTTGTGGTGTGTACAGTCATTTCTTACTGTGTGAGAGTTGATGGAAATTTCCTTTAGCCTTAAGACAGAGGGTGTCTTCTCAGAAGGGATCCTGACTTTCAAGCATGCTGGAAGTACAGTATAATTACCACTGCAAAATCTGGGGACAGAGTGGGTTTATGGCTGCTTTTACCTTTCCATGGACTGTGGGACTTGGCCATGTCTGCTGCTGCATTCTTAATTTCTGTTAGTACCTTTGCTTTAATTCAGTCTTGTCGGGGATTTTCGTCCCTTAGCCGCGACAGCCCTCTGTTTGATTTCATTGAGAGCTGCCTAAGAAACAAGCATGAGATGGTGGTGTATGAAGCTGCATCTGCCATCGTTAACCTGCCCAACTGCACTGCCAAGGAGTTGGCTCCAGCTGTCTCAGGTAAGTGTGGTGCTCATGGTCATGGCGAGGGAATTATGAGCCTCCAGTGGTAACATCTGCTGATTGCCCCAAGAAGCAAGGGCCTTGTGTAGTTTTAGGCTTGTTATGCTGCTCTATCCTTTGTAGCTTTATGCTGCTGCTGAGAGCCTGTGGTGTGTGTGAATAGCTTTGTTCTTGTAAAGTTATTTCCTGGTGTGTTCAAGTGTGGGTTATTTCATGGGTCATTTCTGGGAAAGGAGCAGAGTTTGCATAAAATGGAGAACAGCAGTTCAAATTAACTTAATAGGAAAGATGACAAGGTGAAGAATTTGGCTTTCACAAGGAGCAGAGGATAGCAGCACTGTGGAAGAAGAGGGAGGTAGGTAAGAATTAGTTGTCAGCAGGGATGTGACAAAGGCAAAGGGGACAAGAAGAAGGGAAGAATCTCCTAAAGGTACAATTGCTTCTTAAGTATTTTTCTAGTTACCTTATGTTTGCAACTGTCTCTTCACTGAAGTTCTTGCTTTAGGTATGAAATGCTTCTCAATAACAGAGTGCCTAAACATCCACCTTTGTTGGTTTTCCCACCTTGCAGTTCTGCAGCTGTTTTGCAGCTCTCCAAAAGCAGCACTAAGATACGCAGCTGTCCGTACCCTCAACAAGGTAGGAGCCAGTCTCTTGGGAGCTCCAATAGTGTCTCATGTGCAGGGAGGTGCAGGCTTCAGAAGAAGAGGGCTGTCAGATTATGTGATGATTTTGTGTGAATAACCTTTGTCTTGTGCTACAGTCTTACATTTCATTGCTTTCTGTCTGGAATAAAACCTTAAAGAGCACTCTACAGAAGGAAAAAAACCTGATAATTTTCACTGGTCTCTTAGAATGTCACTGGTCTTAGTGTTACTGCTTTCCCTTCTGAGCTTCCCATGGTGAGGAAGCTCCTTGTGAAAAAACAAGGATCAAACCTTGATGATCCTTCTTGCCTGCTTCTGTGGCAGTCTTTGCTCCAACTTTACCCTTCTCCTTATATAAACTGTGAAAGAAAAAGAGAGAATGGCAGTGTCTGATAACTGCTGTGCTTCTGCCCATCAGCTGTTTTGCACAGCTAGCGTGGCTGAATTTTTGTTGGGAGTTCTTAGCTTTCTTTTCTTACTATATAGAGGAAAATCAGAGAGTTAAAAATAATAAAAGATTGTTTATTACTACTGCTTCTCTTCCAGCAACGGGTGCAATTCTGCAAGAAACAGCAGCTTGTTACCTTAATTTCAGATTAGCTGTTTGTCTGAGATATCCCTCATGTGCAGTCTATATCACTTATTTCTTTGGGAAGGAGTGATTTTTGTTGGGTTTTGCCAGCTGGGCCTTTTGCATCTGTTGAGGGGTTTTCATTGTTCCTTCGCTGCTGCAGGTGGCCATGAAGCACCCATCTGCTGTGACTGCCTGTAACCTGGACCTGGAAAACCTTGTGACAGACTCCAACCGCAGCATAGCCACCCTGGCCATCACCACGCTCCTGAAAACCGGCAGTGAGAGCAGCATTGACCGGCTCATGAAGCAGATCTCCTCTTTCATGTCAGAAATTTCCGATGAGTTCAAAGTAAGGAAGTGAGAGGAGGAAGGACATCCAGATTCCTGAAGAAACCTCATGGTCTTTGTCTATGTTTGTATGTGTGCTCTAAACCTGCATGGAGCTGCTTCCAGAAGCAGCAGAATATTTGCAGAGAGGAGAAAGTATTTGAGGCTGTGTGCCTCAGTCCTGCATTTCCAGTTCACATGCTGTCTTCTGGGGACATGCCTTCTAAGAATCAAATCTCGTTCTTCTTTCCAGTGGATGTAGGCTTTCTTTAGGGGCTGGCCAGTGCATAAAGATCTATTTCCTCCAATTCTTAGGACTGTACCTCCTGCAACTGCATGTGTTGAATAAATAAAGACAAAAACATGATTTCCAGGCTAGGGAGGCCAGCACAAAATTGATAAAACTGAGCTATTTTTTCCTGCACAGAGCAACAGAATTGTTTTTTACTTGTCCCCTTTTCCTGCAGGTGGTAGTGGTGCAGGCCATCAACGCTCTGTGTCAGAAGTACCCTCGCAAACATGCTGTCCTCATGAACTTCCTCTTCACTATGCTTCGGGAGGAGGTAAGTTTGCAGGCAACTATGTCTGCCTTGCTTGTGTACATGAGCAGTATTCTCTCTGAGTGTCAGGCTTTTACTAATAAGGCTGTGCAGTGAAAGCCTCTCTCTAAAAGGCTTGCAGTCTAACTGCAGAAGTGCCCAGCTGTGCACAATAGTTACAAGCATACTGTCAGGCATATTTTCAATGTGGTTTCCAGTCTGTGATTTTTTTTCTGGGGTTTTATTAACTCTCAAAGCAAATGCAAGCAACAGCAGATCTGTTGGCAGTCCATGTGTGTTTCACATTTGAACCAGCTTTCTTTTATACTTTGACAGCAAATTCCAAGAAATTTTGCCTTGTACACAAAGATTCAACAACCTATTTATTGATGACATGGGACCATTTTTGTTCTGGTGTCTGTGCTGTGGCAGTGCAGGGATCATGAGTACCTAGAACCATTCTCTGCATTCAGTCAGACAAAAATTGCAGAAAGACAGCTTTACAGAGGTTTGCTGAGGCTGTTTCTAAATGAGCAAACATGCCTGCAGCACAGCTGGCACCACTGCTTGCTCTGACATCACTTGTTGCCAATTACAGCCTCTCAGTTGGGAACAAACCAGAGCATCTCACTTTGCTCCTGTGAGAAACAGACCATTCTCCTTTCCCAGATTTTCTGTGGGTGGATGGTATAATTTTGAATGTGGTTTTGTACTTCAAACCATTCTGTTTTAAAGTTTTTTTAATCCGAAGTAGCTCCAGAAAGATCCAAATGTCCAGCACTGTGCATGTAATTGGCAGAGGGTAGTGTGGAGTTTAATCCCCTGGTGTGTATTGAGGACATTAGTAAATAATGTCTGAAGATACCCAAGCTTTACTGGCATGTCAGGTTGTGGCTGTACCTGGGGAGGTATTGATTGCCTATCATCCCACACTAATGGAGCCATTTGCTGCATCCTGCTGTGGCAGATATGATCCTTCATACATTTTTCTTGTGATTCATCCTCAGATGTCTAGTGCTAAAGGGGAGAGGGTTGGGTTTTTTCTCCTCCCATATGGCTGTTTCTAAGCACTAATTCTGGCAGCAGAGGATTTTGATGGAGATAAAAACCCTTCAGCCAGATGAATCCTTTTACTCATGGGTTAGGACTTGGGTTTTTATCTCCAGTGCAGACATTCTGAAGGGAGCTGGCAAGAGAGCTTGGGTGTAAAGAGGGTCAAAAGTTAGGGCAGAATTACTGCCCTCTTCCTTTCAAACACACATTAAAAAGTGCTGAGTGTGAGTGACCTTTCAAAGGAATGTTTCTCCTGTCTGGCTAGCTCAGTCTCTAAAATACTTTGAGATTGCCAGCTGAGCAGTTTCCTTTTGCTCCTCAGGGTGGCTTTGAATACAAGAGAGCCATTGTGGACTGCATCATCAGCATTATTGAGGAGAATTCAGAGAGCAAAGAGACAGGCCTGTCTCACCTCTGCGAATTCATTGAGGACTGCGAGTTCACTGTGCTGGCCACTCGTATCCTCCACCTCTTGGGGCAGGAAGGGCCCAAAACCAACAACCCCTCCAAATATATTCGCTTCATCTACAACAGGGTTGTTCTGGAGCATGAAGAAGTCCGGGCAGGTAAATAACAGACCTGGAAAGCTCTCTGTCCTTAGACAGATCTTCAGGGAACCAGAGTGTATGAATGCCTCTGCTTTTGAGAGCTGTGATTTGCTCTAGGCCTGAGCAAATAGTTTTATACAGCAAAGATCCTGCAGTAGTATTGATGGAAGAGGTGGCATGTGGCTGAGAAGTGGGAAGGAATATGCACTGGTTCTGAAACTAGACAAAGGTTTGCAGGCACTTCACCTCTGCTTCTTCTAGTCACAGTTTTACTAGTGTACACAGTTTCCTAGTGTAGCATCTCTGACATGGCACTTGATCAAGGCCAAGAAATGGAGGAAACTTCAGCTGATTCCTTTGCTTTCTATTTCTGTTTTCATGACTTTTGCTGCAGGTGCTGTAAGCGCCCTGGCCAAGTTTGGAGCTCAGAATGAGGAGATGTTACCCAGTATCTTGGTGTTACTGAGAAGGTCAGTTGTGCCTCCGAGTTTTTCAGCATCCTGAGTGAAAAACCCTGTTTGCTTGAGGGCTTGTCCAGTCTCTCCTGTGGGTCTGAGAAGGTACCTGTGATCCTATGATAGGATCACCTCTGCATTCAGCACTACAAAGTGGACAGAAGCCATGTGTGGCAGATTACTGCTTTTCTAATACAGTTACTAGGAGATTGCTGGATCTCCGCTCTGGCATGTTTTTTTCTGGACCTGTGATGTGTCTTAGTCACGTGGATTCTGAAGGAAGTTTTCCACTTTCCTCTCAGGTGTGTGATGGATGATGACAACGAAGTGAGAGACAGAGCCACCTTCTACCTGAATGTTCTGGAGCAGAAGCAGAAGGCCCTCAATGCTGGCTACATCCTGAATGGTACTGCAAGAAGGCCTTAAAACAAGTCTGTGCCTCTTTCGTGGTTTAACAAGAATTAAACTAAAGATCTGGCATTGTTGTAGTTTCAGTGACCTGTCCATTCTGTCCCCCAGGGTTGACGGTGTCCATCCCTGGCCTGGAGAGGGCTCTGCATCAGTACACCCTGGCGCCCTCTGACAAACCCTTTGACTTGAAATCTGTTCCTTTGGCAACAGCTCCTATCATTGAGCAAAGAGCAGGTAAGGAATCAGGTCCCCTGAGTGCTAGTGATTCGCTGGATTGGGCTTGCTGGGAATTGCTGAGCTCTAGCCTATTTGAATTTTGTGGGATTGCATCTCCTGGAAAGACCAAGGCTTGCAAATCTGGTTGCTCCCACATTAGTGTTTCAGTTTAGTCCAACTGCTAATAATAGTAGTAGTTGACAATCCTCACTGGAGCTGCTTAGCTTCTAAAGCTTCTTAGGAAGCCAAATACAGGTGTCTAGTCGATATCAAATGAGAAATGAGCTCCCTTGCTTTCCTTATTCAAATCCTTCTCCAGACACTGATCTGTTTTCTGATTTAGTAATTTCTTACTCTTCACCTTCAGATCTTTTTGGTTTGTTTTTGTTTGATTGCTTTCCTTTTCATTTGCAGAAAACGCCCCTGTTGCTGTAGTGAAACAGCCAGAGAAAATGGCAGCAACACGGCAAGAAATATTCCAAGGTAAATTGATGCAAGGCCTCTCCTCAGTCCATGTGTTAGAACTCTGTAGCCGCCTCTTCCTGAGCCTGCCTTAGGCCCTCTGGCTTCTCATCTTGCAGGGGGTGATATGGGCTTCCAACTTAAGGTCAACTGTTTACTCCTGGAGGGTGGGGGTGCCTGCAGTCCTCTTTTTTCTGTCTTGCAGTAGATGTGAGCAGAAGATGACTCTTTTTCATTTTAAAAGTCTCTAGGGAATGTTTATGAGTATTTCATGGATAGTTCCTAGCTGTAGCAGCTTTCTGGCAGCTGAAACAAGGGGTTTAAAACTGCTAACACCTCCTTGTGTCTTGAGGAAGGCAGTGACTTGTGTCCTCTATTTCAGAGCAACTGGGGGCCATCTCAGAGTTTCAGGAGCTGGGCCCACTCTTCAAGTCTTCCCCAGAGCCTGTGGCCTTGACAGAGCTAGAGACAGAGTATGTGGTTCGTTGCACAAAGCATACCTTTGTCAACCACATGGTGTTCCAGGTGGGTAGCTGTGGGGTGTGGTGCTGAAGACTCTTAGAAGATAAGCTCCTGACTGGCTAAAAGCTTCATTGTGAAGACATGTCTCAGGGATATCATAACATCATAGAATGCCCTCAGTTGGAAGTGACTTTAAACGTAATCTAGTTTCAAGCCCCCTGCCATGGACAGGGACACCTTTCACTAGACCACGTTTCTCAGAACTCCATCCAACCTGGCCTTGAACACTTCTGGAGATGCAGCACACACATGTTCAAAGCACGACATTGCAATGAGTAGTCCTTAGTTTCTTATTCATGGTAGCGGAACCCCAAAGAGAATTAATAAAGGTGGTGGAATGTGTCTGAGCAATGCTTACAAGTACAGTCAAATCCAACAAGCACTAGGTGGGGCTGTTCTCACTCAGGAGTTGGCAAGGGGATGTGTGTTCTTTCTTCAGAGTCCCCAAGCACATGGTTTGGGCATGAAAGAGTGAAGCTTACTGCATCTGAGAAGCTGAAAAGGGTCCAGTAGGGAAGAGTGATGCGGTGCTGGAATAGCCTGCTAGCTCCTGACAACATGCCAAGAGTGGCTGCTCCCAGATGCAAAGAGATCCGAGCAGCAGTAGAGCAGGGCTTGCTCTCTGCAGCATAGTGGTGTGCTGAAGTGCCAAAGGCGGAGACGAGAATGAGGGAGAGATCTTCCGTACAATTCCAAGGTGGTTTGTTACCAAGGAAGGTCCAGGAAGGAAAGACCTTAGGCCCTGGTGTGGAGGGACTTTTATATAGGGGAGGATCTAGGGGCGGGTACAAATTTTTAGCCAATAGGGAAAGGAGTGTGGAAGATCACAAGGCAGGGTTTACAATACATAAACCAATGAGGATGCACAGGGGGACCGGAACAGTTCACACAAACCAATGGGGCTTCCAGCAATGGCATTTCCAAGGGGATTTCCTAGGCAGGGGGCACAAGGTGGGATTGACAACTCAGCAGGACCAGGGACAGGGAACAAGCTGGATCAAGGGGCAGGACTAGGACAAGATAGACAACTAGGTGGGAGGATTAGGACTGAATTAACAATACAGGAGGGAATGGAATAAACCATTGGGAATAAAAACACCGCAATAGCTCTTCATCTGCTATGTTTTGTTTTAGCCTGTAGTACAGGTGCTTTCTTCTGTACATCTTAGATTGCTACATGTGAAATGTTAGGATTGATGTGCCAGTACCCTTGCCTGGGCTTCAGGGAGTCTGAGGCACAGCAAGTCTTTTGCTAGCTTGTGACCTGTCCTTAGCCAGCGCCTTTTTCAAAACTCAGAACTGCTTACACAGCCCTCACAGGGGTTGACCTTCATCTGTTTTCCATCCACCTGATGCAATTGTTTGAGCTTAAGAGATTTGGCATTGCATCTGGAATGAAGTCTAATCAGCAAGTTTAGACTTGCTGAAAACATCAAGCTTTCTGAAACTTGCTCAAGCTGTACCTTGTTTGAGCCATGCAAAAGATCATCTTTCCTTCTGCTCTGAAGGTACTGTATCCTTGAAGCTTCAAGTGGGATGAGGTAGGCAACACGGTACTTGCATTTCCGTAGAGCAAAGAATTAACTCAGGAATGACTGGAAATTGGAGGGAAAAGTTCCATACTAACTGGTGGAACTGAAACAGGCAAAATCTGACACATCCCTCACTGAACTTGTGAAACTGTCTGAATTGCAGAGGGCAGGCCTTGGATTGGTGTGTGCTGGTTCATTTTAAATCTTGTTTCCTTAAAAAAGAAAGTTTGCTGGAGCGCTGGACTCCCCAGCAAGGTTTTAATTTCTCTCCTAAAGCATTTAAATGAGCACTCTTTTGCTCTGTAATGAGCCAGCTGATAGTGAGGTGCACCATAGAAACACAGAGAGCTGGGGCTGACAGGCTGACACCAGGCTCCCACTGTGTCTAAGCTAAGTTTGCTCTTCAATGAGTAGTGAGCAGCTTCAAGCTGTTGCTGCTTTCCCCCTTCCTCTGTAGTTTGACTGCACAAACACCCTGAACGATCAGATCCTGGAGAATGTCACAGTGCAGATGGAGCCAACAGAGGGGTATGAGGTCATTGGCTATGTACCTGCCAAAACCCTGGTGTACAACCAGCCGGGTACCTGCTACACGCTGGTGGCACTGTCTGAAGAGGATCTAACAGCAGGTAAACAATCTGCACTCTTTTTCCTGTATTGCTTATCTCCACACATTCTACCTTACATCCCAGCAAGAAATTTATAGCCTGTGTGTGGGTGCAGCCCTGAGTAATGCTGAGCATGACTTGTCTTAGCTGTTTTGGGGGCTGTCAAGTCTTCCTACTCCTCTGCTAGTTCCCTTGTGCTGTAGTACTGCCAGGCTGGGCTGTGAGAGCTGGCAGATGAGTTATCTTTTGTGTACCCTGTCATGTCCTTCAACCTTTCTTTATGTTAGACAAGGGGAGGCTGATGATTGTAAAGTGCTGAGAGTGCCCACATGCTCTGAGTAGCAAAGGGGTATTTCAGACAAACCGCTAGATTTTATGGGATGTCTTTTTGAATTGAACATCCCCCTCCCTGTTTGCTGCTATCCAGAACATGAATCAGGCTTTACCTATGCTTTGGTCTCCCTGGCTTGTGCCCTGGAACTGCTGTCCTGTCATGTTGCTGCTGTTCACTCAGCAGTACCCATCTTTTAGGGATGAGTCATCACTTCCTTTCCCAGCTGAGTGGTATTAATGAGCTGCAGCATTGCAGTGCAAGGGCCTTTCATTTCAGAGGCACATGAACTGATCCCTGTATGTGGATCTTGCCTCTTCACAAGGTACTGGTGGGACATGTTTAGTTAGTGATCCCAACACAATGTGAGGTTCATTAGTAACAGCACTTCATCTGAGGATTATAGTCTTGTACAACCATCATAAGCCTGTCTTTCTCACTGTTTGCTTAATATTATAAATAAATAGCATGTCATTGAGAGACAGAAACTGCCAGAGAGCTCTCTCTAGGTTAGTGGATAAGCCTGTGCTGCTGACCGTGATGGAGAGAGCCTGGCTGTCCCAAACCTCCCAGCCCCGTTCTGCCTCAGAGGAGTGTAGATATGGTGGTAATGTGAGCTTTGCCTTTGCTTTCTTATCTCCAGTGGCCTGCATGTTCAGCTGCATGATGAAATTCACTGTCAAGGACTGTGATCCCAACACGGGTGAGACGGATGACGAGGGTTATGAGGATGAGTATGTGGTAAGAAGTTGGGCATGTACCTGATCATGGAAACTGGTGTCATTTTGTGGGGTTTTGTGATCTGAGCTCCGATACGTGCAAGCAATATGACCACCAATGCTGAGGTCAGCAGCATCATGTAGAGGAAGCTCTTGCTGTCCCTGATGCAGATGGGAGTTTGCAGAGCTTGCTTTGTCTCATTTGGAGTATTCTCCTGTTGCACTGTATATGGACACCTGACTGTGGATGATATGTATGTTTTGGGAGGCCATGGTGCATTCTCCAGGTTTGGCTGACCCAACGCCCTACGGGCTCCAGCAATGGCACACTCAGGGTCATGGAGACAGAGGGCTGTTGGGCATCTGTTGTTCTCCACAGGTTGCTCCTGTGGTGGCACAGTTAAGTGTCTAGAGGCTTGCCTGGCACAGGAAACTTGCCATCCTTCTTATTCTGGGGAAGGTGGCGCTCTTCCCTCTCCAGCACTAACACTGTTGAAAGCAGTGGTGCTGCAGAAGCACCTCTCTTCCTTGGAGAGGAAGGGATGTTGTTCACAGCCTTAGCTTGGCCTATTAGCTCCAGAGACTGTTTTCAGAGGCTGTCATTGCTGTGAATCTGATTAGAGGCAATGTTGTGCAGTGAGTCACCGTCTTCCCAGGAGTGGAGAGAGTTTTTTTCACAATGGAACATACAAGGTTAATGCTTCTTTCAGCTCCCTACCAGTTACCATGACAATTGAATGATACTTAAACTCTTCCATGTGTTTCAACTAGAATCAGGAGGAGATTCTTTTCTGCAGCAATTGTTGGAATTAATGCAGGCTAGTGTCCTGCAGGGCACTGCCTGCCCTTCATTACATACTCTGGAGAGACAAGCCTGGTTCTGCCTTGCACAGGTGCAGTCACAGCAGCTGCTCAGCTACCCTGGTGCCAGTGTTAGGTGATTGCACATGTCTGAGAGTGTCTCACTCTACCAGCCTACAAAATGATAAGCCAGAAAGGCAAAAACACAAGCTTACATGCATTTCAGGGAAGTAAATGCTCAAGCAGCTATTTCTAAGCTTTTGTTTTTCCCTCTGTTTTGGCCATTTGTCCCGTACTTTGATCTCTGTCAGGCCAAGGGCTGTGATCAGAGCAGGAACCTGGTTTGTAAACCCTGGAAATGGCATCACTGTGCCTTTCTCAGGCCTAGGAGTTGCTCAGTAGCAGACCAGAAGTGGAAGTGGAGGCAGTCTCCTGCATTCATCTGATCTCAGGGAATCCAGAATAAAATTCACTCTGAGGATAACGGTTAAGAACAACCATGTGTGCTGGTTTGAAAGCAAAACCAGTGAGAGACTCCAAGTCAGAAGGACAATTTAATAAGAGCAAAAGAAAAGAAGTAAAATGAAGTAAAATAAAATAAATTCAATAGTATAAAATACCACTGACAGACTCAGAATACAACCTGACACCCTGTTAGTTAGGGTGTAGTAGCAGTCCAGATGAAATGGTCTTGTCAGAGCAGTGGTCTTGTAGAAAGGTCTGGTAGCTCTTGTCCTCTGTGAATCCAGTGAGGGAAAGGCTGCTCTGCTGTCCCAAACCCCGGACTATATGCAGGTGAGAATGCTTGGCTCCTCCCCCTGGGCGAAGCATCTCACAATGAGCTGTTATCATTCTAGGAGTCATGTAATGGGTCCTTGATAGCCCTAAACAGACACAGCTCCCGAGGGAGTTATCTATGGGTCAAAGGGAGTTATCTATGAGTCATGGGGCAAGGCATTGATGGGCCATTAGCAGAAGATAAGGGAAACACTGCCCCACCTGGTTCCAACAGCTCATGAAGATGGTGATAGAATATATACTTTGGGTACGTCTTACATTTTTAACCTAGGACACCATGTTTCACTTGAACCTCTTCTACCACCAGCTTGAAGACCTGGAGGTTACAGTGGCTGATCACATCCAGCGAGTTCTGAAGCCAAACTTTGGAGCAGCCTGGGATGAAGTGGGTGATGAGTTTGAAAAGGAAGAAACCTTTACTTTATCTGCTATTAAAACCCTTGAAGGTAAGAAAGGGTGTGTGAACACAGCAGAACTCTTATTTAGCCTCTAGCAGTCAGAGTCCAGAGGCCCTGTCTGGCTCACTTTAGATCTGTCACAGAAAGGCTAATGGGGCAAAACCCTTCCACAAGCTTTACCCTACAGCTGTTGAATATGGAGCTGCAAAACCCTTCCACAAGCTTTACCCTACAGCTGTTGAATATGGAGCTGCAGTTACTGTGATAATAAGTTAGCTCAGATTTCAAAAAATTAATGAGTGTTTTTTGACCAGTGGAGATCAGGCTGGATTGTGGAAGCAAGAGAATATCTTGCTTTGCTTTTGTACTTAACCCTTCCAAGACAGACTATAGTTTAGTTATGAACTCCCACCATTCTTCTTGAGACTAGTAAGAAAACATTAAAACAGCAGAAGACATGATGTTGGTGAGCAGGCTGGTGGGGTAGACCCTCTTCTCTTCCATCGTGAATTAAAGAGTCCTATTTTACTCACATATAAAACTGTGAAACGTCAGTTCTTCTGATGCCTTACACAGTGTCCTTGTCCTGTAGCCATATCTGTGCTCCCTTGAACAGTCCCTCGGGGTTTGAAATACTCTCCCTGAGGCCTTTTCATATTTCTCCTGAAGACCTGCGTCTCCTGCAAGACATCTCCTTCCTTTGCAAGTCCAGAGAAGTGAGCAGACTGACAGGGCTGTGCAGTAAGTGCAGCCAGCTGCATTCTCCTTCTGCCCCTGTCTGGCTCATTTGCCCTCTTCTTTCTGTTGCACATTTGCTACATCAGATAACAGAATTCTCCCATGGTGGTGGGGGTTTTTGTGTGTTATCTTTGCAGTCCTTGTAGCCTCCAAAACCACAATTCTGACCAGTGGGGTGTGTCCCTCAGGACAAGGAATGTGAACTCTAACATGTAGGGAGAGCTTGAGTCACTTTTAGGTGCTCTTTGTGTGCCCCTGTTACGATATCTGTGACACAGGGCCCATTTTATTATTTTTTCTAACAGAGGCGGTGAACAATATTGTGAAGTTCCTCGGAATGCAGCCCTGTGAGCGGTCAGATAAAGTGCCAGATAACAAGAACTCTCACACACTGTACCTGGCAGGTGAGCTGTAGGGTGAGGTTCTGCTTGAGGAGCAGCTCTGGGAGGCTGCACAGTTGAGGCTCCTGTTGAAAATCAGGGCAGGAGTTTCTGATGGACCCCACTGCACTCTGGGTTGTATTTTGAGGTTTGCTCCTGCCATAATTTCTGTCTCTGCAGTGCAGAGCAACTGATCTTGGGATCAGGGAGGGTGCTGTGGTGGAGGGGATGTTGGGATCAGCCCCAGGCTTAGCTGTGTGGAATCTGCTGTCTTTGTGATCTGTGGCATTCTGCTTTGGAATGAACTGGTGTGGGAAAGACAGCAGCTTTACCCAGCAGAACAGATGAGTACCGGAGCTCTTAGACATGCTTGGATCTCTTCTCACCTGGAGTTTATTTTACACTTTGGTTTCATGAGTTTTACAGTAGCAGGAGTCCTAGGTATGTCATTATGAGCTGCTTTAGGGTCTCTCATGGCTCAGTACTAGGATTTGCCAGACTGCCAGTGGGAAACCTGCCTGTGCCAAACAGTAATGTTCATCTTCAGACTTGCAGGAGAGAGCAGCCTACAACATGTTCACACTTCCTCCCCCTTGCCTCTCCAGGTACGTTCCGTGGTGGCCATGACCTCCTGGTGCGATCTCGTCTTGTTCTCACTGACACGGTGACTATGCAGGTCACGGCCCGCAGCACAGAGGAGCTCCCTGTGGATGTGATCATGGCCTCCGTCGGATAAATCCCCCTTTCCAGGACTGTCCTGTCTCCGAGTCCCAACTGGCAGTAGAATAAGGATCCCGTTCAATACAGCAGCTTTTGTGTTTTCTCCAGTACAGCTGTACTTGGGCCTTTGTCTATGAAATTACCACGTGTTTAATCTCTGGCTACACCGCGCTCTGTCCCCGCACCGGAGCGTCGTAGCCGCCACTCCCTGTCCTCCTCCCACTGTTCCACTTATGTTCCAATAAAACAGTGTTGTGCCTCTTCCCGGCTGTGTCGAGGGCGGGACCAGCGTTTCCGCGGTGCGGGCCGGCCCTACCCCCGGCCGCAGCCCCTCCCCGCGGGCGGGCGGGAGCCGAGCGTAGCGCCCCGTGCACCGCAGGGTAGGGGATGTGCGGACGCACCGCTTGCTCCCTGGCCGCCGACAATCTCCGCCGGGCCTGCGCCTACCGCGACCGCCGGGGCCAGCACCGGCAGCCCGATTGGGTGCGACGGGAGCGGTATCAGCCCTCCTACAACAAGGGCCCGCAGTCCAGCGGCCCCGTGCTGCTCTCTCGCCGCCACCTCCACCAGGTACCTCCTCCCTCCCTCCGCGGACCGACCACGCGGGCGGCAGGGCCCCATCCCGTCTCCCATTTGCGGCAGGGGGCGGGTGCTGGGCATCTCGCGACTCAAATCGGACAGGAGGGAAGGACGCCGTGCCTCCCCGGGGGGTGAGGGACTCGCTTTGCACGGCGGTGGTTTGTTTCGTTTCGCTTACGTGCTGTACGTGACAGGTATTGAATTTTCTAATTGCTAAACGTTTGCTTCTTGTTAATATTTATATATTCAGGAGGAGGAGGGAAATCGGTACCGTACTTCCACCACAGTGTTTATGTTTTCTGCAAAAATGTGTATAAGTGCTTAAAGTGCTTAACTTTGGAAGTTTTTTTCGCAAATGCCTGTTATTGCTCTGCTGGTTTTAATTTGCTTTCCTGAGGCACTTTTATTTTTGTTGTTGTTAATTATTTCATAACTGCAGCATGGTCCAGGAAACATTGGTAGTAGAATAGAGTAGAGAGAAAAAAAAAAAAAACAGGTCCGGAGCGGGGCGGTAGCTGTACACCTGTGGTGACTGTTGTCCCGCATAATTTAAGCCTCATGAGACCTTCCCCGGACTACCTGAGCAGCCTCTGTGACTGTTGATGCTGCTCGTTTGGTTTCACACAGAAAAGGTGCCCAGCCAACTGCTGCTCTTTGGCGTTCAGGGGAGTGAAACGGGGTGTGATCAATCGGAACACCCCGATTTGGACCCATCCTGCTCTCCCTCCCCAGCTGGTGGGGCAGCTGCACTTTGCCGCTGTTACTGGCACAGGTGGGACCACTCAGGAGTGCCGTGGGCAATGCCATCAGGCATCCCTCATGCCCTCCTTTCCCGCTTTAGGGGTCCTACATCCCCCGACAGTAGGCAATGGACCTGATGGAGCAGAGGAACACGGGGCAGGGACTGTGCTACAGGTCACAGGCAGACACTTGCTTAGTTGTCCATCACTGTTCAAGTTGTTGGAATGCTGGTGCGGTGTAGGGTGTCCCTTTTTATCTCTCCTGCCCTGAGAGAGGCTCTGAAAGACTTCACAATACTGCACACATACATGTTCCTGCATGTATGTGTGCAGTTTTATAGGTGCATGTATACACACCTATAATAGGTGTATATGTGTATCTATCTACTGCAGTCCTTTGGGAGCAAATGGCCCAGCAGGCGCTGCCAGGGCCGGCAGCTGTGGGCAGAAAGTGAGAGCAAGCTGGGGGAGAATCAAAAACCACAAATTGTTTCCGTTGTCCAAAGGCAGGTAATATGCAAAGCACAAGCAGAGAAAGTGCACCAGGTCAGCAGAAATCACATTATTAAAATGAAAGTGAGTCTTTTGCCCCTCTGGGATGTTCAGTGTCACCAGGGGAGGTTTTGAGGACTTTGACACCAGCCTGACATGGCTGTTTACTCGAGAATTCATGAGTTCATGTCTCCAGCCATTTCCACTAAAAAGAAGCTGTGTTAATTCTTCCAGAGAGTTGGGTGAGTCTCACAGAAACAGTTGTTTATTTCTGCAAAATATTTATATCCTTTCTGCTGAAGATTAATTCTTACATGAAGGCTGTTAAGAATATGCAAAGGGCTATAATTAGTGGCTATTTCTGCATGGCTCCAGTGAGCTCCAGCTTGTCTCTTGGCAGAGATGCTGGCCAGATCCCCTCTTTTACAGGGCAAAGCCACTTCCACAGGACTTCTCAAAACACCTCTCTCAAGCTTTGGGGATGCTTGTGGTTTCTGTGACGTTGCTCTGACCTGAGGCATTTCTCTGTTCATTTGAAAGGATGCTGACTCCTCTGAGCGGGTCCTTATGGACATGCGCTGGGGCCTGGTGCCCTCCTGGTTCAAACAGGACAACCCCTCCAAACTGAAGTTCAACACCTCCAATTGCCGCAGTGATACCATGCTGAGCAAGTCCTCCTACAAGGTGAGCTGCTGACACCCTTGTGTCCTGCTTAAACAAATCTTGTAGTCAGCAAAACCTGAGATGAAACATCTGCTGGACAAGTACTGGTTGCCACTTGCTGTTGCACAGGGGAGCAAGTCTCTGTACTGCAAAGCTGGGGTTTCACTAAAATGGGAGAACTGAAAAGGCAGTTACTGGTAAAGCTCAACATAGCACTAGGCATTTGTGCATCCCAGGGGCAATTTAGGAAAGTCCTGGGAGGGAGTGAGAGGGCTGGGTGACTGCAGCCCATTCTGCCATTGCAGGCTGCCTGAGGCTGCTGTTCACCGCTCACTTGTGCTGTCTCTCCCCAGGGTGCTCTCCTGAAAGGCAAGCGCTGCGTGGTCCTGGCAGATGGCTTCTACGAGTGGCAGCAGCAGAGTGGGGGGAAGCAACCGTATTTCATTTACTTCCCCCAGAGCAAGGACACCATGGTACGGAGTTCCTTGCTGTATCTGAATACTTGTACCCAGCTCTGGGCCCCTGCTCCTACCAGCTGCCTGGGGAAAAGCCCACTTCCCTCCTACTCTGCCCCTCTCAGGGAGTCTGTTTCCCAGTAGGGCTGTGTTCTGTGCTGGGCTTGGCACTCTGTCATCCCTCTGTGGCTGGCGGTTCCCATCGCAGTGGTCTCCAGGCTCTAAAAGGTGACACAGCGTCCCTGCTGTCATGGTCACTGCTCCCCACATGCCGGATATTTGCATGGATGGGTAATGTGGCTCAGAGGAGGCTGGGCTGGGAGTTTCACTACCTCTTTCATTTGGCTGAACCAGTGGCTAGGATGTTCAGAAGGGGAGGAGACCACTGGCTTGCCTGTGGGAAGATGAGAGTCCTGATACCTCTCCTGGAGTTCCCTCAAATCAGTAGAAAGACCCCTGGAGAGCCTGAGATTAGTTCTGTTCATGACTTAGATCTGAGTCACTGACCTGCCTCAGGACTTGCAAATCTGTGCTGCTTCGGCTGTCCGTGAGCCAGCACTGACCAGGACAATGGGACCTCTCTCCTGCAGGACAAGGAGACGGAGGGAGATGAAGAATGGAAAGGCTGGAGATTGCTCACTATGGCTGGGATTTTCGACTGCTGGAAGCCACCAGGGGAAGGAGAAATGCTGTACACCTACACCATCATCACTGTGGATGCCTCCAAGGACATGAGCTTCATCCATCACAGGCAAGTGAGACCAGGCAACGGGGTTGCAGGGTAGAGGGCGATGAAGTAGGAGAACTGCACCTTTAGACACCAATCTGGCGCCCTATAGGAACAGAGTATAGCCTCCTCCTCCTGCTCTCAGAGAGAAGTACTACAACATTACTGATTCATTTCGGGTCACCAGCTTGTGCCCTTTCCATAAATCACCATCTTTGTGCTCTGTGGGTGGCAGTTGGAATTGGATCACTTTCTGGAATTGGTCTCCCTGCCTGACCAGGCCCTGGCAGTCAACCCCTCTGCCTCTTCCAGCAAATTATAGCTACCTGTGTGAAGTGAATGCGCACTCTGCCTTGCAGAAGAGCATCCTGCTGCTTCGGATTTCCTGTTGCCCCCAAGACACCAGCTCCTTGCTAGCTTACAAGTCTGGCTTTTGCCACCACATTGACATATCGCTGCTCAGCTTTGGCTCTAACTGTCTTATCCCTTAGGATGCCAGCCATCCTGGATGGGGACGAAGCCATCAGGAAATGGCTGGACTTTGCTGAAGTGCCAACCCAAGAAGCTGTTAAACTCATCCAGCCCACAGCGAACATTGTTTTCCACCCAGTGTCCACCTTTGTCAACAACATCCGCAACAACACACCTGAGTGTGTTGCACCCATTGAGCTGGGAGCTAAGAAGGTGGGTGCTGGTGGGGGCTTAGCAGCAGGGAGCTCAGCCATGATGTCTCTGAGCCGGGTCAGAGCTGCCAGGCTGCAGGGAGTGGCAGTAGACATTGTCTGCAGAGCATGCCCATGCTTGATGCTGGAGTGCTGAGCCCGGGACAGATTTCCCTTCACTCTGCTTCTAGAAATAAAACTGCCAGTCTATGCCAAGATTTTGCTGCCAAATGAGGCAAATTCCATGTGAAATGGGTCTTGGAACAAGCCTGTTTGGAACAGTCTGGGGAACCTCCCACAGATGTGCCTGATTGCAGGCAGGGCCATTGCTCCAGCCTCCACATCCCGCTCTGGACCAGCTCTTGCAGCTGGGTGGCTGCCCTGCTCTCTCTGTGCTTCTAACTTCACTCACTGTCTTTTGTCTGTCTAGGAGGTCAAAGCCACCCCAAGCAACAAAGGGATGCTGGGATGGTTGAAAAGCTCCCAAGAGGGCTCTCCCCTGAAGAAAGAAAATGATTTGCCCAAGTGGACAAGTCAGTTCATCCACACACCTTCGCCCAAGAAAACCAGCACAGATATCTTGCAGCAGTGGCTGGGAAAGCAGGGACAGCCAGCTGCGAAGAAGCACAAGGCTTAGGCAGCAGCTGAGATGGCTGGCCATCCCTTTTACCCCTGATTTTCCTAAGCAGAATGGGAAAGGTATTTTTGGAAGGCTTTGCAGACTGGTGTTGAAATTGTCCAAGCCTCTCAGGTGTTGATCTGCTGCTCTAGGTTGTTGTCTCTCTTCTTTGTGTTTCGTTAAAGGTTGATGTCTGTAAAAATTTTTGTGGCTTTGTCTTGTGCTGATGGGAGTGAATATAACTGGTTGGCCTCCCTCCCTGCCAGTCATGCCAAGAGAAGATAAAGCCCTAAGAAGTATCTCAGCCTGCGAGTGCTGATAATGACAATGTTCATAGTTCATGTCTCTTTCTGTTTGGTTTTCTCTTCCCTTTTTTTGGTGTTAAACTGATAAGCTCTTTTCCACTTAATTCCACGCTAATTCTGTACAAATTTCTTTCCAATACTCTTGCCCTCAAAAGATGGCTGCAATACTGAGGAACAAACAGTAAATATTATGAGGAAACCCCAGGCTGGGAAGATCTGCCAGATCCACCCTGCTCTGCACCAGCATTGCTACATGCATTCATGGCTCCTAAACGGAGATGTTCAAGTGGTGCCTGGGAGGAACTGGACTTTGCTTAGTTTTCCCTGCTGGCATCAGGGTGGAACAGTGTGTCTGTCACAGACTTATAGAGGATTTCCTTGATCTGGGGAGGGATGCACTCTGCCTTATTCGAAAATGCCAGTCATTAAAGCCCAGATAACCTATGTGCCATTACACAATAGCATAGGGCCATTGTTTTTGTGGTCAGGGATATTGTAAACAGCCAGATGTTACAGACCAAAAGCCTTACACAGTGAAATCCTTGCTAGAAATCAGTACTTCCTTTGTGTTGGAAACAATAAAATGGGCTTCACTGGCTGGCTGTGCCGTGCCCTTGTCCATGTGCGTCTTTGTCCCTCTTGCCCACTGCAACCCCAGTGCTCCTGTTTTGCAGGCAGAGCTTGTACCTCCTCTCCATCTGCTGAGGAGCAAACCACCTACCCACTGCTGAGCTCCCAGGGTCTGAGCTCTGCAAGGGCATGTTGATGGAGTATTTCCATTTGTCAGTGGTAAGTATTCCCTGGGGATTGGTTCTGGGGCTCCTCTAGAATCATCTGTCCCTGGGGAGCTGCAAGGGTGGCTGTAGCTGAGGCTTGTACGTGGGGAGGGACAGCAGAGCCAGGGCAGGAGCCACAGGATGGACACCTGGGGAGACCCAAGTGTTCTTGGAATGAAATCCGCCTCTGAATCCCTTGTGTGCTACAAAGGCAGCTGAGCACAGGTTCCTTGACTTATGGAAAGTTGGAGTAGGATTAGGATTTCTATCCAGAAAGGCTGTTGCTAGCTGACTCCTCATTGCTGTCACCGTGACTTGAGGCAAGAGAATCACTGTATTTGCAGCTCCTGGCAGAATAGATTTTTGGCTGCTAGCACTATCACCTTGATGCCTGTCCTTGCAGGAGCCACAACGGGAGGTTTCTCTCCCTGCCTGCACATCACTGTTCGAGGATGAGCTGCTCAGCTGCCCCAGCCTAGTCAGTGCTAACTGCAGATGAAGCTTTTCTAAAGGTCATCAGCTCATCTCGAATTCATTTCAGGTCTCCAGTTGCTGTGGAGGGAGTGAAGATGCTGAGCACGACTGGGGGGGATGCTTAGCTCTCCCAGCTCTGGAGAACGTAATCCTTCCCCTGGGGATACAGGGGCGATGCAAAAGCACAGAGTCCAGGTTATGTCTCTCCAGACTCTGAGCGCCAGCAGCAGCATCACTAAAAAACCAAAAACAACCAAACCGCGCCCCCACCCCCCCCAAAAAAAAAAAAAAAACCCCAAAAAATAACACCCTAGGCTGAGTGTTTAATGAGGAGGTGTTATTGCTGAGCTACATTACCTTAAACTGGAGTCTGGCTGCTCGCCCAAGGCTATTTGAGGCAATTCCTCTAACCTCGTGTGGAGATGACTGCAATCAACCTGGCCTGTCCACAGAAACTGATTTGGGAGAAACTTTCCCCTTTGAGGAGACAAGGGAAGGTAGTTCTTGCTGTGGATTGCCCTCCCTATCGGGGGTTCTTTTTCCCGTAGCAACGCCATTGCCCATGCCATCGCATCCTTCTGGCATCCTTCTGGGAGGGACATCCCGCTGGCCAAGGAAGGGGCCATAGGTTTGGGCAAAGCAAACGGGCACAGCGCTGCCGGGACACCCACGGGCGCTCGGACCAACCCCCCTCCCCACATCCTCGGTCCCGACGCAGGCACGAAGCAGCTGCTACCGGGGTGCAGGGAGCGTCAGCGGGATCCAGGACCGGCCGGAACGTTGGCTGAGCCGCGTCGCTGCCCGCCCTAGGCGCCGGCCCGTGATGGAGCTGGGGCGCTGGGAGCCCTATGCAAATCAGGGATTGGCACGATGGCCAATCAGCGTCGTGGCGGCAGCGATGGTAGCCAATGGGACGAGGCATGCGACGGGCGGGCAGCGATATCCTCGGCGCGGCGGTAGCAGCACGGGCAGTGCGGCGGCGGGCGGCGCGCAGAGCAGAGCAGCGGTAGCCCTTGCGGGTAAGGGCGGCGTGGCGCGACGCGGGCGGGGACAGGCGCGACCCCCGCGGCCCCCATGCCGTGTAACAGCGTTTGTCTCCCCGCAGGCGCCGAGATCCTCTGTGCGCGGCGCTGACTTGAGAGGCGGGGGCGAGGGGCCGCTGCCTGCCGGCCATGTCGGGCCGGGGGAAGTCCGGCGGAAAGGCGCGGGCCAAGGCCAAGTCGCGCTCGTCGCGGGCCGGGCTGCAGTTCCCCGTGGGGCGGGTGCATCGGCTGCTGCGGAAGGGTAACTACGCGGAGCGGGTGGGTGCCGGGGCGCCGGTGTACCTGGCGGCCGTGCTGGAGTATCTGTCGGCTGAAATCCTGGAGCTGGCGGGCAACGCGGCTCGCGACAACAAGAAGACGCGCATCATCCCGCGGCATCTGCAGCTCGCCATCCGCAACGACGAGGAGCTCAACAAGCTGCTGGGCGGCGTGACCATCGCCCAGGGCGGCGTCCTGCCCAACATCCAGGCCGTGCTGCTGCCCAAGAAGACGCAGAGCTCCAAGAAGTGAGCGCTGCCACCCCCCTGCCCCCAGCTCCCTTCTCACCACTGTCTCACCTCTCCTCCCAGTGGGGGCTGGGGTTCCCCGTCCTGCCCCTCAGCCCGGGCTGGGTGGTGAGCCCTGGCAGCACCCCACCAGCCCTTCACTAGCCCCCTGGCCTGGGCTGTGGCAGGGTGCTGGGCAAGCATGATTGAGGTCAGGCCCTGCTTGTGCCCCCAGTCTGCTTCTCTTCCCTCTGGAAGAAGTGGCTTTGGAGGAGACAGGTGCATTACAGCTGTCACAGTGGTGACATTTGGAGCTGTGTGGTTAGGTCGTGGTGCAGAGCTGCTGGTCGATGCTGAGGATTGTTGTAGTTGGCAAAGGGATTGACTGACATCCTTGGCTGTCTGTCCCCTCCACCAGACCTGGGACTGTGCAGGGCACCCCCCAGCTGGCCCTGCTTGCCCTGGTGTGTACTCACTGCTGTCATTCCCCTGCGTCCAATCTCAGCAATGCCATCCTGGCCGCACTGCAGCTGTGAGGTCAGGGGGCTGGAAAACGTGAAAAGGAGGAAAAGTTTCTCCACTGGCAAGAAGTGGCTGTTAGTCTTAGTTTTGTTCATGGTAAAACTAGTGCATTGCAAAGAAGCTTTGCTCCTGTTTATTTTAAGGTCTCTATTTTTGGGTACATCCCTGTAAAGTCACCTTCTTGCAGCTCCCTGACTGTGGCTGCTGGGGTACTCACGTTCCCACATGCTGTGGGTCCTGGTAGTGCAGTGGGTGGAGGCTGTGGTGACAAATCCCTTTGGAGAGCATCGCAAGGTCAGGTGCCTGCTGGGAGCGGGAGCTGCCATCTTCTGCCATGGCTCCCCTCCTCTCCCAGCTGCAAAAGCCCTTCGTCTCTCTCGGAGAGCTACCCTGTACCGTGGTTGCACTTCTGGAAATGACATATTCTGTCTCTTTTTTGTTGTTGTTTGTTCAGTGCTATTTCTGGCTCTGAGAAATAAAGTGATGATGTTATCTGTTAACTGTAACCCTTTATGGATGAATATTTATTTTGAAAACCACTAGAGTTTGTATTAAAGCCCACTCCTGGCTTGTGCCATGTTTATTTCCTGGCTCTGTGGCTAATGTCAAGCTTGGGGGCAGGATAGCTGTCCCATGACCCCTGGAATATGTGATGTAGAGACAGCTTTCCTGCTACCCAGCGCAGCTGCTTCTGTGAGGCCGACAGTTGTGTGCATTGCAGCAGTGTTGAGGCAATCGGACCTAGACCTTCATCACACGTTTTCTAAGTAAAAAAGAGTATCTTTTATTTATGTGCTGTAAGTAGCATGTGTTCAATCTATCAAATCAGCTGTTAATCTTGTGGATGAAGTAATTTACCCTGGATCTGAGTTTAATGTCATCTAGAGCAGATGAATCTGGATGCTTGTCAACTGGCTTTGTGCAGGGGTTTTTCATTCTTGTACGTGGGAGCTGTGTGTTCATTGGTGTTGTGCTGATGGGGATGTGGAGGTGGTCCTATGATTTCACTGGGGTATCCTGACCTTGGTGGGTGGGGACAGCAGGGCACAGCCCCACTGCAGTAGCATAGACCCCCTGGGATCTCTCTGCCTCCTGCAAAAGAGGCTGTTACTGTCAGCGAGGTGGGGATGAGCAGTTTTCTTTCTGCCACCTAGTGTGGTGGTCATTGTGTCTGTATCCTAGTGTCTTGTTCTCTCCCTCCTGTTTTCACCACGACTAGCATTCTGTAAACCTGAGAGTGCTTTGTATTTCTTAGAAAAATGCAGAACTTGTGATTCTGAAAAGCATGGTGAAAACCTGATATCTGATTAAACTGGTACCCTGTTGAATGCTCTTAAATGTGCTGTGTCTTGTCACCTCACCAAACTCACAGAATCTGGCAGGCTTTCTGGTGTCTGGGCTCTGTGTTCTCCAAGGCGAAGGACTAGTAAAACACCAGACAGGACCGCTGCTAGACTGTGTGTTTGCCCTTCACTCAGAGTTTTTTCCTACCCTGGGAGCAGATAATACTCTTGGCTCTTTTCCTGCTATGCGAATACCACGTGGCCTTCTTGCTCTTGTCATGAGTGCCAGGAAGCTTCAGCCTGCTCCTGGCTGGGTGCAGTGGAGGAGTGAGGCTGGACCCAGGACCTTCCTCCAGTGCTGAAGGTGCCCCGTGGGCTGCTCCAGGAGCTTTTGGGTGACCTTGCTGGCAAGTAGGTAGAGCTGAGAAAAGCTGATCTTGAAGGGAGGGAAAGAACTTCAAGATGCAAGGCTGTTTGTTACTCTCACACCCTCTCCTTTGTTGGACGTTCCCAGATAGCTGTCCTGGAGGCTACTCTACAAACCCGTATTGCACCCTGTTGGGTTTTAGGGAGGAAGGGGTGTGGGAAGCATGGATAACTCCCAGGGGTGTTAGGGTTGGGTGCTGGTTGGTCTGTGCAGGGCTGTAGGATGTCTGGGTCTGGGCTGGGGGTGCTGGGCTGGTCCCTGTAGGGCAGTGTTGCTTGCTACCCTGCCAGCTGCGCTGCCAGCATAGGGCAGCAACCAGCATGGGGGGATTGCTGCCCAGGAGCTTGCAGCCACCCTGGATGTTGTGTGGTTCCGCTGAGGCTGGTGGAGTGGTGCTGTGACTGGGTGCCGGTGGCACATGTAGTGCAGTCGACACTGAGCTCCAGCTGGGCTCTGAACTCTGCTGGTGACAGACCAGCTGGGAAAGCTGCAATGTTACAAGCCAGACCAAAGGAAATCCTGTCTGTTACAGCAAGCATTGCTGAAGTGCTTGGCCTTTATCACCTCATAAACTGCACAGCTGAACATTGTTGTGACCAGGAGACTTGGAAATCTTGGTCTTAATTATAATGCTAGAATAAATGTGGTCACTGTCAAGTCTCCAGCTTCAGGGACAGGTCTTGTGCTTTCTGGAGGGTTGTTACTGGTCCTGGTTCTTCTGAATGCTTCATAGCACCAGAGCAGCTGAGCTCATAAAATGTGAAGGACTTGGCTGAGTAGAGCCTTCCCCAGAGGTCAAGTAAGCCTGGAAGGGTGTCTCTTGGTCTGTGCTTCCCTTAAGAAGAGGGCTGGGAGGCTGGAGGATTCTTCCCTTGCCTCTTGGGTACCTGAAGATGAGGTGAGTATAGACTGGGAGCTGAATGCTGTCTGCTTTGGGAAGTTGCTGTACATCTCACCATGTGCAGTAGAGTCTCTGCCAGCTGTGTCCCTCAGCTCTGGAAGTTAGATGAGATGAGTCGCTGGCTCTTGAAAAGTCCCCAGGGCTTGGGTTTCTCTCCAGAGCCTGGTCCTCATGGTTGAGAGCACCCAAGGGAGCTTGCTCAGGGATGTCCCAGCATCATGGCTTCTGGCAGGCTCAGCCTGTGAGGTAACACAGCTCCAGCTGAATTGGCACAGTGTGTCACCCTGCTGCCTTCCCTGTGCTGGGCAGCTGGAGGGTCACTGCCTTCCCTCTGCTTTTGTCTGCCCACAGACAGCTGCTGGTCTACCTGGAGAGGTGGTTACAGTTTGCCATGCAGATGAGTGCTGAGGAGAGCACTGAGGGTTGGTTTAATCTCCCCTCCTGGGGAGTAGGGTGACCCCTCTGCGCCGTGTCCCAGCCCTTGATGAGGACATCACCTCCAATCCTGCCAAACCTGCAATGTCAGCTATTGACTACGGACACAACTGCAGGTCAGTGCCAGAATACAGCAGATCTCTCCCAGGCTTGATGTGGGGCAGCAGGATCATGACTGCTTCTAAATACAGACCTGGAAGGAGGCTGCAGCCTCCTGTAGCAGACCACTGTTGGTCTCTTCCAGGAGCATGGCTGGCTTCTCTTGCTGGATGTAGCAAAAGGACGTTTCTACAGAGAGTAAAACTTGCTTCTCCCTGCTTTTTCTCCAGAGGACAAAGGGATAAAGCAGCTGCCCCAGGCCTGACTGGGGCCCTGGAGGAAGGGGCTGGTCCTTTCCCAGGAGTGCTGAAAGGCCCTGCCATCACCTGGTGTGGCAGTCTCTACGCCCCACTGGCTGCTGTCCCTGTCACCGCCTCCTGGGGGGATGTTGGGTATGAGCCTGATCCATGGTGATCATGTTGATGCTCCAGCACAGCAGCTCGCCAGGGCTGGAACAGCTCTCCGGCAATCCTGAAACTCTCCCTGGCTAGTGGAGGCAGTGGGGCAGGGCCCTAGTGTGGGGCTGAGAGTTGGGGTGATAGCAGCGCTGTGAGGGGCTTACCCACAGCCGGCCTGGGAGGTACCGCGCACCTCCACCTCCTCCTACCCTCCGTGCCCTGCTTCCCGTCCCTGCTGCACGAAGCCGAGCTGCCAGTTCTTTTCCCCTCTCTCTCCTGCAGCCCCGTGCACGCTGCGGGTCCCCGGGGCACGGCGCTCAGCCCTCGCCCCGCGCTCCCTCCCGCAGCGGGCAGAACAAGATGGCCCAAATCTCTGCCGGGATTTACGCAACCTCGCCGGGTGCGCTATAAATAGACACGCCGGGGGGGGGCGCTCCTGCTCTCCCCCCTCTGCCGCTCCTGCTTGCGGAGACTCGGCTCGGGGGACTGGGGCCGCTCCCGGCCAGAGAGGCGGCTACGGGTGTGCCCTGGGGACTGCCCCTATCCGACCCAAGTGCTGCAGGGAATCGACGCCGACTGGGGAGGGGATCTGTGCTGCGGGTGTCCGCCTGGGTACCCCCGCCCCACTGCTCAAGGAGCTCAGCCGAGCGCAGCTGCGCGAGGATCACGCTCCTCCCCTGCCTCCATGGCGAGGGACCCTTCTTCCTCTGCTCCTGTTCTCCACTCGGAGGAGGATGCGGACTCTGGGCATCAGCACCCGGACGGACCCCGACCCGCAGGGAAGCCGCCCCTAGGACCAGCCCCCTTCCTGCCCGGTCCCCGACGCCTGCAGGGAGCA
>VYXD01007949.1:94635-124437 GCA_013397195.1 Hylia prasina
AACTAACACAGGCGACGCCCTCCCGTGGCCGCCGGAAGCAGAGCTGAGATGCCCCGCCGAGGCCGGGGGTTCCCACCCGGGCGACTGCGGCCGACCCCCACCCGACCCGCACCCTCGTGGTCAACGGGGGGAGGCCCCCGGGGGAGCCTTGCGTGTCCGGTGCCACCCTCCTCCCGGCGGCCATCGCCCCGCAGCGGAGGATGCGAAAAGCGCGGTGGTGCCGGGGTAGGGTTGGCGACGGGCCACGAAGCCTCCTGACCCGGCTCAGTGCCGTGGCTGTGGGGCGATTGTGTGGATCGGGGGTGGCCCTACCGCTTCTGCGTGCCGCGGTAGCGGAGCGGGGAGCTCGAGCCCTGCTGCATGCGCAGCTCTATATGGGCTGGGGGGAGGAGGGGAGGGGAAGGGAAGCGATGCTCTGAAACCCCCCCCCCCAGTTCACCCCATCTTCCCAAATCCCACCGGGGAAATGTGGCTTCGGGGGGTGGGGTCAAGGGAGTGCACGACACCTCCCTGGCCGTGCCCCAGGGCTGGGCCCGGAAGGTCCCGTCTCCCCCGGTGACATACGCTTGTGCTGGGAGCAGGGCACATGTACGGAGGTGCGCCCGGCTGTGCAGACCCCCCTACACACACGGTCACACCCGCACACACTGTCGCACCCCCGGCCCCCTGCCCACGCAGGCCGAGTCCGCACAGCCCCGCCGCCTTCCCTTTCTCCTCCCCCTCTCCCCATCCCGACTCTCTCCGCCATTTCCCTCGCCCAGCCCCCTGCCAGAGGGGACCAGCCCCGACTGCCTGCGATATTGGGGGTTCGTGGGGTAGTAGGATTGTGACCCCATCTCGAACCGAAGTGGGGTGCTGTGTCCCACCCCCTGCTCTCCCACCCCAAGGAGAGAGCCCCCCTGAAGAGAGGGGTTCTGCCCCTCCGTGCAGCCGTGCCCAGGCACCCCTGTGACGACTTCTGCCCGGCATCTGGGGCCTGCGAGGCGCTCGGGCACGAAGAGGAGGCACAGGCCCAGCAGCGCGGGGGCGGCCCCGGGATCCCGCATCCGGAGCCCCTTGGAGCATCGGGAGCATCGAGCACCCATACCCCCTGGGACACGGCCTACCGCCTGCACAGCTGTCACCGGGCAAGGGGTGTGTCTAACATGCACACCTGTACACGTGTAAATGTAATGTTGTAGCCTGATGGAGCTGGCTTACCTTACAGCTAAGCCGGCTATAGAGTGTATGAGGCTATAGAGGTTGGTATGTATGGTGTGTCTATTATTGATGTGTGATATGTAATAGTTGTTATTGTCATTTAATGTAAAAGCTACGTGTAAATTTAAAATAAATCTAAGTGCATGCACACGCATAAAGACCTAGCTATATATTTTAAAACATTGACATAAACATGAAAATTTAAGAACAATACATGTGTATAGGTGGGTGGGTGTGCGAGCAGGGCTGGGCAGTGAGTGCACTGATCTCACCCCGGCTGTGTGGCTGGGAGCAGCACAGGGATCCAGCACCAATCCCTACCCATGGAGAGGCAGGGCTAACAGTGAGGGCTCGTCTCCCTCCCCTGCAAAGACAGGGTAAGGAATGGAATACACGTGTGGAAAGGTGCAGGTATATTTATGTGAATAGAATGTGTGGGAGGCTGCTTGTGTGTGTGAGAGAGAAGCACAGAGAATGTGAGAAAATAGCCCCAACACACATGCACACGCACACACACGTGCACACACACACACATTCTGTTCTCATATGAACATATACGTTTATATGGACACAGTGCGCCTAGTTCACACACACGTCTCTCATATACATACATACACGTACATATCTACAAGAGAGAATGTGAGAGGTTCACAGGCAGTTCTCTCTTGCTGTATATACACACATCGGCATATATAGAAATGGGGGATGAGAGAGTGAGCATGCTGTTCAAACATTCTCACTATGCAAACACACAGAGATATGCATAACGTATGCAATATATATTGATGTGGGGATAAGCTCTAACATGCTTTTCTCCTGATCTCTCTGTATGCACACAAATTCTCACTATATACATCCATATATGCATAGAGACACAGACAGAGTTCACACACACTATTCTCTCTTGCTGTCTATACATCCATGTGCATATATACTTGAGGAAAAGAGCAAGATTTATTCTCACACACACATTTACTATCACTCCCTCGCTGCCCTATATAATTGTATAATCTCTGTATAATTCTTTCTCTGTATGTGATACATTACAGAGTGAGAGTTTTTCTCACACACACAATACTGGCTCTGTATAGAGGCATGTGTGTACATGTGTACAGAGAGTGTTCACTCATAATTATCTATATATGAATTTATACAAATATAATGCAGAGAGAACATTGCTTATACATACTGTTCTCTGTTCATATATATGTATATATACCCATATACTGAGCTGTTTTCACACAACAGTCCTTTCTGTTCCTGTATAGATACATATATATGCATATATACATATGTACTCTTATATACACGGTTGTTCACACATAATTCTAAGCGAACATACAGAGTTAGGGGAGAGCTGTTTACACATAATTTGCTCACTAGATGTGTATACATACATTTATTTAGGGAGAAAGCTGTGACATATATACACACTTCTATATGTAGAGAAAGCCTTTTCTCTCATATAATTCTCTACAAATTTATATAGACATGTATAATTAGGGAGACAGCTGTTTGCACACACACAATTCTCTCTTGTTATATATAAATAAATGCACACATACACAAAGATCTTCACACAGCAATAGTCTGTGATTAGTTCACACTAACCATAGTCTCTGTTCATATGGCTCTCTCTTGCCATATTGATATATTTAGACATATATAAATAACAAAATGAGTGAGAACAATTCATACACACAAACAGTTTCCATGACTCTCTTTGCCCCTCCCTCCATATATAGTCTCTGGGATGCATAAATATATGCATATCTATGTATATATGTTGATATATTCTCTCTATATGTACACACAACTAGAGATAGTAAGAGCCATTCTCACACACAGTACTCTCTCGCCTAATATAGATGCATATATACATATATACAGATTGTTCATGCATAGTTCTCACTCTCTACATACATACGTAATTAAAGCACATATTGTTTACACAGAAACACTATTTTCTCTGCATTGTACACATGCATATGTATAGTTAGTGAGCTGTTTTCACACGACTCCTCTCTCCTACACAAATACATATATGTATATAAACACACATATATATGTTGCCCATATAGAGAGCCTGCTTGTCTCAAACACACACACTTCTCTCCCTGCAGATATAGAGATGTACTTAAAAGAGCTGTTAACACTCACAATTCTCTTCCTATACATGCACACAGACATATATTTTTATATACATGCATCTATACGGAGAGACAGTTGTTCTTTCATACAATTACACAACTCTTTCTTGCTACACACATGTACACACACTCCATGTAAGCATACACATATATACATATATACTTAGATACTAGAGGGATGAAGTAGCAGGTATGGTATATATAATATATGTATATAAAGTATATTTATATATTATGCAGACTATATATTTATAGATGTGCATATATATGCACACTGAGCTGTTCAGAGACTTGTTTTCACATACAACACTTTCTGATGTGTATTCTGTCTGTATGTATATACATGTTCTCACCCAAGAAATGCTTTTGGAAATAGATAAACCTATATACATACATATATTTGTATATATATATAAACTTCACACAGAGAAATCTCTTTATATATCTGTATATACATATATAACTGGAGAAAGCACTGTTTGCACACTCACGTATATAAAGAGAACTAGGACATGTGAGCTGTTCACAGATGTGAACACATACACACAATATGTATATATACATAGATCTGTGCTTCAAAAGGGATTAAAGTACTTTGCATACAACTTCACCTGAAATATATATTTTTTATATGTACACACACATAGGTATATATGCATCTACAGGGAGAGAGTTGTTCTCGCACACACTTTTCCCTTTCTATAAATATACACACACATCTATGCATATATACTATATATGGAGGGCAGAAAGAGTGACCTGTTCATTCACCTCTTCCTGCATGTATATGTATATGTATATGTATATGTATATGTATATGTATATGTATATGTATATGTATATGTATATGTATATGTATATGTATGTTCATATTCGCCAAGTGTTCACACTAACACACAAATCTTTTGCTATATATCCACATACATATGAATACGTAATTCTGTATATTATTACATATATAATTAGAGATAGTCATGCATACAGTGTATCCTTAAAAAAACACAATGCCCTTTCTCTCCCTGCATGCACATATACATGTGCATATATATGTACAGTGAGATTGTGAGCTGCTCAGTCTTTTTCTTGCTACACACATGCACTATTCACACACACAGCATTCCCCCTATCTCCAACCACATACACTTTATTTAAACATTTACTTATGTATCTAACTAATTGTGTGTGTGTCTATTTTCTACTGTTCTTCCCATCTTTTCCTTTTTCCCCCAAGAGGGAGAGAAAGACCTACACAGAGAATGGTGTTACTCCCCAGAGAGAATTTCTCCAATCACATTCCTCCCCCTGTAAAAATGCATGTGGAGGTATCTCTGTGTGTGAGGGATTGTGGTGTCTCCCACCCTCTCTTCTGCCCCGACGTATAAAATCTGGGATGCATATACAGTGTGTGTGTGCATGTATTGATCTGGACATATATTCTCTGTCTGCATGAACCTGTATATGGAGAACAAGCATGTGTATATGAGAGCCAGTCATTCGCCCTTCCCAGCTCACACCCGAATGTTCCCATATCCACCTCTACACCCAATTTATTTAGATATTTATGTGTCTGTATTTTGTTTCATTTTCTTTCTCTGTCTCCCTCCACCTCCTTTCCCAAAGAAATACAAAAACAGCTAAACTATACACACAGAGATGCATGTAAATAACCCTTTTTTATAAATACCAGTCAGGAATAAAGAAATAATATACAACTATATAAAAACATTTAAATAAGCATAAAATAGACACAGAGAAGTGTACAAATAATAAGAAAAATCTCTGTGTGTAGACAAGAGAAAACCCCACCCATAAAAATACAAGCATATATGTATAAAATAATTTAAAATATATCTGAATGTGTGTGATCATCTCTGTCTCTCCATGTATGGGGGCAGTAATATACATAGACATACACACCTTTGTATATGTGTATATTCTTGTAATTAATATTTCTTTTTCCTATATAAATATATTAAAAAAGTATATATGGGTGTAGCCATATCTATGTGTGAGGTAATTTTTTTCTCCTTCTCTGAGTGTGTGTATATATATATATATATGAAGAAATATTTTATGCTACCTGTGTGTACATGGGTAAGGCTGCAACCTCATATATCTCATAAAGAGAAACCTGGAACAGACTCGTGCTCTTTGAGCCCTGGGAGATCATATCGCAGCAATTCACACTCACAACTTTGTGCCTGTGCTTCTTTGTACTCTTGTGCTTCCCCTGCTGATTTGCTCTCCAAAAGATGTGTCCTGGTAAATAAATCCACACACACATTCCTGCTGGTGTAAATGTGTTTTGAGTATGTGAACAGCAAACACATCCATGTTTACCCAAACATTTGGTGTGCCTATAGAAATCCGAGCATGTTTTTGTATCACATATTTCCCTCTGGGCCCCCGGGCTGTGTGCCGCATGGGGGTCCCTGCACACCTGGGGCTGGGGTACTGGGGCTGGTGGCAGTGGCAGCCGTTTGGGGCTCTGGGTGTGCAGGGACGGGGCTGGCACTAAGCCCACTGTAGTGGCTGTGGCTGCAGGCACTGGGGTGACAGGAGGGCTCCTGCTGCGGGTCAGGCCAGGCTGCAGTGCAGGACAGGTCCAGCCCCAAAGCCCAGCCACATGCCATTGCCAAAGCATGCTTGAGCATTCCCACCCCGAGGTTCGCACCTTGGTGTCTCTGTGCTGTCTTCCACATGCCAGTGCCAGCGGTCAGCCTAGAACTCTTTTGACACTACTCCCCCCACACAGCCCCCACAGCAGAGATGCCATTGTGTGATGCCCCAGCTTTCAAATTTGTACATCACAGACCACAGCTGCCTTCTGAGCAGTTCCAGCTCTGGGCACACACCTGCCTGCCCTGCCACCTCACTCAGCTTCACCCACTTCAGCAATCCTGAGCTGGTTGGAGCTATTCCTGTTACACTACAGAAGGGTGGACTCAGGAACGACTCTCTCCCCTCATCCCGACAGGCTCCTTCTTTGGGCCTCTTTCTCCTGCCCTGCCAGGACCTGGGCAAAGAGCAAAACCACACCTGAGCTCAGCCACCTCCTTGAACCAGCTGAATGCCTCAGCCTCTTCCAGGGCTGGGTTTCCTCTGGGAATCAGCCAGCAGCAAGTCACCCTTGCACCAGCAAGAGGGGTGATCACAAAAGTAAAAGCCATGAGACTCCAATGCAGGGAGCGGTTTTAAGTGTGTGTGTTCCGTGCAGCAAGTCAGTCCAGCTAGCTTCTCCACTCCCAGGATTCTCAAGACCACAGTGCTGACAGTGATTCTTGCAGAATACCAGTCCCCATCTGTGACACCACCACCCCTCAGAGTGTAAGAGCAGGGCACCCATTCCCGTGCTGCTTGCCTCCTGCACTGGTTTTTGTACACTTTTGTGTATTCACACCTGTAAAAACATTGATATGTAGGTGGCAAATAGAACCCTCCCCTCACCTTTAGCATCCGTAACATCCTGTGGCAAGGAGCCCCACAGCTGTCCTGCCCCATCTGGAGCACTTTCCCTCTGCCTCAGTTTATTGCCAGTTTATCTGACTGGAAAGACAATAAACACAGGGTCACTTGAGGCTTCAGCCACAGCCCTTGCAGCCTCAGTTCCACCACCCAAGATGAAAGCAGGCAGAAAGCTGCAAAGTTCAGACCATCACCTTTCCCCAAAAACTTCAGGGTTATTGTTCCTCCCTCCTCAAGCTTGGCTTTCTCCACATTCCAAATGTGTCCACGGAAAACAAGTGCAGAGCAACACTTTAAATGGAGATGAGCAGAAGGTCCAAGTCTTTCAAAAAGGATGCAGATAGAAAAGCAGTCCCAGCAGGATACATTGCTAGTGCAGTTATTTGAGATTGATATGGACAGCAAAAGCCTGGTCAAGTGAGAAAAGTGTGATAGGACAGCACCATAAAATAGGATATGAAGCACAAAAACTGTTGGAAAGCTCTTGAAATAACTGCCCTCATTTCACTAAACTCTGTCTTCCATCTTCCTCTGGGTACAGTGAGTGCAAGCAGAGGGTCATACCCAGCATGTAGAAATTAAAGGCTTAACTTTGACTAGTCTGGACCACAGAAAGGCCCTCAACTCACTCCAAGGAACCCCAGGCCAGCCTTGCTGCTGAGCAGGAAGGGCTGAGCCTGCTCTGTTCACACAACCCCTCCAAGGGGAGGGCAGCAAGAGCATTAACAGGCCAAAACACAAGGGCTGTCCAGGACATCTGCCCAGAACAGGGCTGAAGGACTGTGCTCACTGAGGGATCTGATCCAGCATCATTCCTGTCCCTGCAACCAGCTTCCACAGAAGCAGAGAGGTACCTCTCCAGCAGTGCCCCAGCCAAGCAAGCAGGACTGGCTCACCGCACTCTCAAAAACCAAGTTGAAAAGCACAAACTTCATAGTAAGGAAGAAGCACAAAGGTCCTTGTTAGCAGGCACTGGCTTGCTGGAATGGTGACTAGACAGAGGAAAGAAAGTATGTTGGTGGAGGAAAAAATAAAAAGAGTCAGAAACAGGAGTAAACAAGAAGGTTTGTTCTTGTTAAGTTTATTGGCATCATGTTTGTTTCTTTACATAAGAGCTCAGCCTACTACTAGAATGTAGACCTCTGGAAAACAGGTAGAAGGGCTCCATTTAAGCAAGCTACAAACGCAAGAACAAATACCAGGAAGAAAGGAAGAGAGGAAAGGGACTAGATTTCCAAGTTTTTCCATACCAAACATCCAGATTAGCAGTCAGTAAGAAGAAAGAGAAGATTCATAGTCCAGATCATTCATCAAGAAACAGCTACCACATCCCACGTAGGAGACAGCACAAAGAGCCACAGGGACACTTCAGCTCTGGCTCCTCATGCTTGCTCCAGGATATCAGGAGTTAAGCAGTAGGGGAGGTGAACAAATGAGGAAATTTCATAGCTGTATTTAATTTTAAATCCAATAATCCAGTAAGCATATCAATGCTGTTATGCAAATCTTAGAATTTAGATACAAGGAAGCCAGACAGATTTTTCCAAAAGATGAAGCCTTTTTGGCCTCAAAACAAGAAGGCTTACATAGTTCATCTCTGCTGTACAGAATACTGCCTCTGTCTGGACTCTGTGTTGCTAGCACGCCACAGGTCACAAGTGTCCTCCTCACCTTCTACACAACCTGTGTTTCAGCACTTGAACATGTAATTCAGGAATTTTACAATAATTTGTACATTTTTAATTGGTTGTATATATTAACATGTACTATAAGATTTTTCCTAAAGAAGCATTACATAATACATGGATACTGTAAAAAGATCTGATTAGTTAAAAGTAACAAGCATTAACAGAGATACATAGAAAACTCAACCTAGTTGGACTGAGTGCTGAGCTTGCAATGAACTATGGGTAATCAGCCTTTCCAGTTGCAGCCTTCACGGGGGAAAACACTAGACAGTTAAAAATGTATGTAACTTGTTACACAGATTACCTGTAAACAGTTTCTCTCCACTGGACACCTGGAATTAGATTCAGTTCCAAACATATGTAAGAGTTTCCATTTTAAACGAAGAGAAAGGTCTGTTACCAAGAAGTGTGATGTGGATGGTGTGGGGATATGAGCTCTGAAATGCAGGACTCAGATGCTCATGAGAGAAGGGTGGATTTTGGCAGCTGGAGATACAATTTTTTTTTTTTTTTTTTTTTTGTAATTTCATTTTAAACAGAAGAGGGGCTGTGTGTTTGAAGGCCTAGGTGTGATATTTGTTTGTGAAGGACTGTGCTCAACCCCTTTGTCTCCCCTCAGCAGCTGCAGGTCTCCGCAGAAGCCTTTGCTCGGTCAGTCTTGTCTAGTTTGATGGGTTCGGGGAATTCATTGTAAAGTTCCACTTCGGTTTCCTAGTGGGACAGATGGAGTTAATGCCACAGCTCTGCAGACAGCTCCCAGCGTGCAAGGAGCTGGGGAATGCTGGGGGTGAGCCCCAGGCTGCCCACAGCACTGGCACAGGGCTGCATACTGGCCCCCTCCCTACCTGTTTAAGTGCATTTCGTGCAATCGTTTGGAAAGCTTGTTCCACATTAATGGCCTCCTTGGCACTGGTTTCAAAGTAAGGGATGTTGTTTTTACTGTAGCACCAGGCTTGTGCCCGTTTTGTGGTGACCTGGGTGGACAGAGAGCAGCATCACTACCTTCTGCTATGCAGGGGTGGGGTTTATTTCAGGGCAAAGCCAGAGATCCCTCATATCCAACCTGAACAGCTCTGACTCATCAAAACTGCAGACTTGAAACAGAACACAAGAGACCACTTCCCATCACCTGACAAACCCAGCCCCAGGGCAAGGAGGACCATGCCCAAAGGCGATGAGACCACAGAGCACTGTCTTGTTCCCATAGGAGCTGCTCAGCACATCTGCAGGAGAAGCAGCTCCTGTACTTGCACGTCCCCAGGAAGCTGTTGCAATCCTTCCACCAGTGGGCAGGAGCATGCTGTGCACAGGGCTCTGACCTCTCCAGGCAAGACAAACCCTAAGTCAGGTGGCAGACAACATGTGAGTCACTCTCAGGCACCTCCCACTCCCACTTCTCAGGTAACCCTCCTGTGTTTCTACAACGTCTCCCATTCCAGCCATTTCTTAAGAGGAGGTTAGTAAGTCCCAGTACTCACTTGTCTGTTTTCTAGGTCAATCTTGTTTCCCAGAACAACAAAAGGAAAATTCTCAGGATCCCTTGGACTGGCCTGAATGAGGAATTCGTCCCTCCAGCTGTCTAGAGTTTTAAATGTGTTGGGAGCCGTGACATCAAATACCAGCACACAGCAATCTGCTCCCCTGTAGAAGGCAACTCCCAGAGACTGAAATCGTTCTTGGCCTGCTGTATCCCATATCTGGAGCAAAAGACAGGGCAGATAAGCCAGCTCTACTGTGACACAGTCAGTCTGCAATTAGGGCATTATTCCAAAACTCCCCACCAGGCATATATAGCCCCCAGCTAGGCAGACAGCAGCATCTGAAGGCTTGGGGATTTCTGTAGCACTAAGCATCAAGAGCCAGAAATACCTTCTAAAGATAGTTGATGCTTTTTGTGTCCAGCCTCCACCAGGGATATATCCTTGTCCTGGGCAAGCAGGACTTGGTTATTAGGGTCAGCAGGTGACCTGCCTGCAGTACTTTGATGCACCTGGATACCAACAGACTTCAGACACTCCTCTGATGGCTGCAGCTTTTGCTGCCTTATAGTCAGTTTCATCATGGAGACATGAAAACTTCAGATACCAGAGACATAAGCAAGCTGGCAGGTTAACACTACACCCACAGGACTGGGGTGACACAAATGGTTGACCTAGGGAGTCCTTTCTCAGCCCTTTCCAGTTCTTGAACATTAGGGAAGTGAATCTTTCTAATAAGATCTAGTTTACTGACAGTACCAAATTCAGTTTTTTAAACAGGGCCTAGCAACACTGCTGTTAGCTGAATCCAGATTAATCGTTGCATTCCCTTGTTCAGCCCATGGAAGAATTTGTAGAGAAGCCCAGAAGCACTCATGTCTAACAGAAGTCCAGTGCAAACAAGATTCACACCCAGTACACTGACCCCTACACCAGTGTGGGCTACATCAGAGCAGATGCTTCCACACAAGTGGGGTGATAGCACCCCTTGCAGCAGGGAGCAAAGTCCCTCCTTACCTGCATTGTCACTAGCCTGTCATCCACCATCACCTCTTTTGTCAGGAAGTCTGCACCTATCGTAGCCTTGTACTGGTTACTGAATTTCTTGTTCACATACTGGTTCATGAGTGATGTCTTTCCCACCCTGCACAGGAACACAAAAAAGAAAGAAAGACTTTGTAGGCTGTTTCTACAGCAATGTTTGAGTTAACAACCCTGAAGAGAACATTCCAGTGCCCTTCACTGCCCATAACCTCCTGGCTCTTCAACCAGGGTAAATGCATCCGCCTCTGCAAGAAGGGGCTTTGCACATCAAGAGACGCTGAGGCACTAGCTGAGTAAGAGCATTAGCTACCCAAGGATACAAAAGATTATATCCTGAGAAACCTCACTTCCCCATCACTAATCTCATCCTTGGTAAGGAGCATTATGACCAAGAAGGCAATTTTGGAAGATGAAGTGCTTCAGAGAAACCCATCACAAACAGTAATCTTCAGCTTCTGCAGAACGAGGAGGTGGAAAAACAGACAATCTCAGATTGGCAACAGCTCACAAACACATCTGCTAGGCACCCAGAGGCGAAGATCTTCCCCAGGGAGCAAGCTTAGAGGCTGACATGCCCTCTGTGTGGCTGAGAAACACTCCCTGAACAACAGCTTGCTGGGGACAGTGGTATAAATAAACCTTATGTCATGGGAATCAGGTTACAGCCTGCACAGCAAATAACCTCTGACAGCAGAGCAGACTCCTTGCTGAGAGCACAGAGCAAGGCCTTTCTCTCCAAGGGGCATGCCCCAGCTAGCCCAGAGAAGCAAAGCAGATGGCTCCATACAGACTATGTCTCTGACAGAGACAGAATTTTAGGAAGTGACCTAAGAATGCTTACTAGTGATTTGGTTTTTTTGTTTGTTTGGTTTTTTTTTAAGTGAAACAGTCATTCCAACAACACATGTCCTCCTTGCAGAAGGCTATTTCACTCTGCTACTCCAGTGGTCTGCCCACCACATTTTCCCTATTTAGTATTGTGGCAGGACTTCAAGATACATGGACACAATCAAGACAGAAGGTGTAAAGAGTTCTTAGACCTGTGAGGTAACACAGCTATCACGGGCTGTAAAACCTCTCTTCCCAGCACTGCTGATTTCTTACAGTGCATCCAGGTTCCCACTAGTCAAGAGCACTGCTCTACCCAGATACAGATTAGCAGCCCAAAGGCTCTTCCACTTACCCTGAGTCTCCAAGGATGATGACTTTCAGTAACACTTTCTTCCTAGAAGTCATCTTTCACACTAGAAAGGAAAAACAATCCCATCACAAACCATTAGTATGTCACTCCTCCAAGAAAGCAAACAGCAAAGTTGGAGTCTGAGAAATCTGACTCCCAGCAAGGAGCCCAGCAGGGCTCCAGCACTCCTGAAACCAGACTCCATTTCAAGGCTACACTCAGCACTGACCAGATGTCTGCCCACTGCACAGGCTGGGCCATTGCCACCAGTAGTGGCAATTTAATATCAAGAGGTAGATGAGTGGTGCACTTGCCATTCACTGTACCAAGACCCTTCTGGATCATATTTCCAGGCCATTTGGTAGATACACTAGCCCAAGCCATCTCCCCTGACCTGAGGCAGTGCAGTAAATCATACCAGTTCCCAACACAGGCTAATAATAATTCTTACACAGCCCACAAAGTGAGGGTAAGCAGGCACGTCTCTAATACCACACTCAAGCTTTTTTGTGCCATTCAGTACTCTCCTAGCAAAAAATAAGAAAAAAAGAGAGAAGTGTTTCCTCCATCAGGAGCTTGGAGAAGTGGTAGCTTCCTCTAGCAGCTGTGCTTTGTGAAAGAACCAAATCCCAAGAACATGCAGTGGTTAAAGCAGCTGCAACAGCCATACAGGGCAGCTGAATTACAAAGCAAACTGCTACCAGACTCAGTGGCTTCCCTGAGGGCACAGGAAGTGACTACTGTCACCTCAGCTTTGGTGTAATAAGGTTGCAGTGATAAACCTCAACATTCAGCCTACTGATGGTCATCTACTCCATTAGATGATGACTTGTTTGCTCAGTTGCATCCTGGAAAAACTTCAGAGGCAGGAGGCTCTAAACTGGCCACTAATAGTAGATCCAATTAGCAAGAGATCGGAACTTCAGAGTTCCACACTTATTTGCTCCCAGGTCTCCTTCAGACCAGTGAGGCAGCTACAAGTTCATGAGCTGCAGCAGGCCTGAATACACTTCTGGATATACTTTAGCATGGTGAGAGCAAGTACAAGGTCTTGCCAGTGACTGAGCACCCCCTTCCTGCCATGAGGCCCTTCTCCACACCTCTGGGGAGGGAATGGGCCAGCCACTCTTATGTGCTGGATCAGGTCACAGACTGTTTTGGTACTGACCTGCTCCACAACACAAGGACTTCTTGGCTTTCCTTAAGGAGCCCTGCAGGTTCAGTACAGCAAGAGGAGCCACCAAATGGCTATAGCTGTGCTACTTAACTTCAAAGATCCTTGACAACAGGCCTTGGTATTAAGCCCTTATACATGGACTTGCTTACCCTAAAATTCCCATCCTGCTCTATCACATTCATTACAGCACACAACTTCTACTCTTCAGAAGCTATTCCTGATTTTCACAGCTAAGGAGGCCTTCACTTCTACAACAGGGATTTATGTCATCCAAGCAGCTTGATCCTGTGTGCTTCCTGGGACACAACAACCTAATGTGCTAGAACACTAAACCCATTTCACCCCACTGCTACAGGAGGCTTCAAACTGTAAAAGCCTCTCACTAGATCCAGTCCAGTTGCAAAAGATCATCATCTCAAGATTTGAAGGTTAGAAGACATGAAGTGCTTTAGCCTTTGCTGTCAGTGAGTGCTGCAGAAGCTGAAGGAGCACCCCTGCAGCTACTGTAGTGATGCACCTACAGCTACACCTTTTTGGACTGCACCCACCTCACAGTCACAGGGTTGTTTAGGTTGGGAAAAGCATCTAGGATCATCCAGTGGGTCCAACCATTAGCCCAGCACTTCCAAGCCACTACTAACTCATAGCCCTCAGTGCCACAACTACAAGGCTTTTAAACACCTCCAGGGATGATGATTCCATCACTGCACTGGGCAGCCCAGTCTAGTGTTTGACAGTGATTTTGGTGAAGAAATTTTCCTTAATATCCAATCTAAACCTCCCTGGCATAACTTGGGGCTGTTTCCTCATCTTGTCACTTGTTACCTGGGAGAAGAGCCCAACTCCCACCTGGCTATATCTTCCTTGTAGGTGTTGTAGAGCCATAAGGTCCCCCTTGAGTCTCCTTTTCTCCAGGCTAAACACCGTAGCTACTCCCAAGGAGACTTGTGCTCCAGTCCCTTCCCCAGCTCCATTGCTCTTCTCTGGACACACTCCAGCATCTCAATGTCTTTTGTGTAGTGAAGGGCCCAAAACTGAACCCAGGATTTGAGCTGCAGCCTCAACAGTGCCCAGTACTGGGGGACAATCACTGCCCTGGTCCTGCTGGCCACACTATTGCTGATACAGCCAGCATGCCACTGACCTTCTTGGCCACTCGGGCTCATGTTCAGCTGCTGTCAACCAGCACCCCCAGATCTTTTCCTGACAGCTTTCCAGCCACTCTGCCTCCAGCCTGAAGATTCAGGGGGTTGTGACCCAAAGGCAGGATCCACCTTTACCTTGTTGAACCTCACACCACTGGCCTTGGCCCATTGATCCAGCCTGTCCAGACCCTTCTGCAGAACCCAACTACCCTCCAGCAGATCAACACTCCCAAATAACTTGGAGCCATGTGCAAATTTACTGAGAGTGCCCTTGATCCCCTCACCCAGAGCACTGATAGAGACATGAAACAAGACTGTCCCTAGTACTGACCCCAGGGCAACAGCACTGGTGACCAGCTGCGAGCTGGATGTAACTCCATTCCCCACCACTCTCTGGGCCCAGTCATCCAGCCAACTCTTTATCCAGCAAAGAGTGCACTTAGGTCTAAGCCATGAGCAGCCAGCTCATCCAGGAGAATGCTGTGGGAAAGAGCATCAAAGGCTGTACTAAAATCCACATAGACCACATCCACAACCTTTCACTGATACACTAAGCAGGGTACCTTGTCATAGGCGACAAGTTGATCAAGCATGACCTTTCCTAAACCCATGCTCACTGGGCCTGATCCCCAGTTGTCCTGCACATGTTGCATGATGGCATTCAAGATATCTGCTCCATAACTTTTCTCTGGCACCAACCAGACAAACAGGCCTTCTGCAGATCCTCCTTCTAACCCTCCTTGTAGATGGACATTTCATTTGCTAACTTCCAGTCCACTGGGACCTCCCCAGGGAACCACAACTGCTGGATTGAAAGGGGCTCAGGAAGCACTCCCACCAGTTCCCTTCAAGTGCCCACAGACACAGCCACAGAGTTCTGAGTGTGTGTCTAAGTTCTGTAGCAGGCCTTTTCCTCATCCTTTATCACGGTGTTTTCTTCCACATCCAATAAAGGATGGGGATTCCCCTTAGCCCTCCTTTTTTTGCTAATGTATAAAAACATTTTATTATTGTCTTTTACAGCAGTAGCCAGATTAAGTTGTAGTTGGGCTTTAGCCCTTTGTGTTTTTTTCCTGTATAACTTCTTGAGATCCTTGAGATACATCTAAACAGGACTCAGTGCTGAGGAGATAACAGGCAGGGGCTGTGGAATGAGCAGCAGTGACAGGTCACCCACAGGGCTCATGATACACTTAGATAGGTGTTAGCAGATACCAGAGAACACATGAAGGACAGTTTCTCCAAGGATCAACACCTCTCTTTTCCAGTGGACCACATTGTTCACTGATCCAACTGACAGCCCAGCTATGCGCACCAAGATAGAGCCAGCTGGAAGTTGTCAACAACACCAACATTTAGCTCTGCTCCTGGTCTTGCCAAGATCCACACACCATAGCTTGTCTCCCCTATATTCATAGGGAGAACAGACCACAGGAACTCCTTCAAGCTTGCATCTCCTGTGTTCACAAAGTCCATAACAAGTGACACTTGCTAACCAAGCCAGAGACTTGCACAGCACAAGTAGCCCAGATGGAGCAAGAAGCAAGTGAACAGAGCTTTAAAACAGTTTAAAACAGTTTAAAAACAGCTGTGTACACTGAACTGTCATGAAAATCATCTGCATAGGTTCAGATCCTCAGGATAGAGGAAAACAAGTCACCCAGAAGTGGCTGTGCCAGAACCCAGCATGCTTCTGGGAACTGCTTCTATTTTCCTCAGAGTGTTTCCAATATCACTTGATGCTGCAGTTCACTGCCTCCTGGTATTCAAAGCAGCTTTGGACAAGCTGGCATCAGTTCTCATGCTTAGGGAGGGATTTGCAGAGCCCTAAATTGCACCACTAAATCACACTGGATGCTTATCTCCCAAGTCCAACATAGCCTGAAGTCCCACTATGACGGGACGGAAAATTGCTCTGTCAAGATTCATTACCTTAGAATTCAGCTGAGCAGTCACCTGCAGACATAGGAAGTCAGGCTGAGTCAGAGCTGACATTGATTTTTTGTCATAGCTGACATGCCACTCAGCAGTGCGAAGGGCTGGCACTGCCCCAGCAACACCAGGCAGGTGAGACACTCAGCTTCCATCCCAGGTGATGCAACCAACAGATGTGAGTCAAAGCACAGGAGAGGCTGCCACAGCTTCATATTTGGTGTGGGCTGTGAGACAGTGAGGAACTCCAGCCCTGCCAGGGACTAGCAGCGGACACTGCCCTGTCTCACACCCTTGTTCTACTAGGCTTGACTGATGCTGCCTTGAAGCCCAGTCAGTTGAAGGGCCAAGCCCTCTTTAATATCATTGCAGGTGCAAACAGACAAACACTTCAGAGTTATTCCTTGCCCAATACAACAAAGAAACACATCTTCAGGTCCTGCAGAAAATGGCTGAGTTGAGATAGTCCCACTGACTCAGCACTAAGACTGTTTTGCGCTACATAATGCAGCTTGTCTTGCCTTATGGTATTTGACACAATTACTCCAGAGCAGCACCCTGTTGAGGCACACACCCTTCAGATGGCAGTGTGAGAGGTCACATGGGGCTTGTGTCCAGTCCCAGGAGCACTTCTGTACACATAGTTCCTTTTTCAGAGGTATCACAAAAAAATTGGATGGTTAAGATTTGATCCAAGACTCAGCTCTGTTTCACACTGCATGAAATATTTTTGAGCGAGGTCATCTGCATGACTGCTCAGAACAGTCTACAGCAGCACACCCAGCCAGCCCTGCTCAGGAGCCACCAGACACTCCACATCAGCCAAGAGACCAGTCAGCATCATTCCTCCTCCTGGCTTAACTGGTGCCAAAATGACACAACTGTCTCTAATACAGGAGAGGAGAGCTTCCACTCAATTTTTAATGCCTATTCTCTAAGCAAACAAGCCATTAATGATATGCTGACGACCAGGAAATTAAACTGGTACAGCACACTCTCTCTTACAATACTGTTGCTGCCTTTAACACTCACCCGCAAGAGTAGCAAGGGGAAATCCCTAACACCTAACCTGCAACTGTAACTGGCTTAGCTGATCTGAAAGGAAGAGTCAAACCCATCCTCTGAAGCTTCACAGCACTACAGCTCAGATGCAAGAGCAAATAAAGCCTATGCCAAGTCTAATTAGGTTTCCCTTCTTGCTTCAGAGTACATTACAACAGTCCTTTCCCTTGCTATATTAAGACAGTTGTTTTAACTCAAAGCAGAAATGGAGGGTTACAAATTCCTTAGAGATGTTCACATGTCAAGTCACAATGCAGGCATTTTAATATTAACTGGGTTGGTAGAAGCAAGGAACAGTAGTAGCTTGTACCAATAGCTCACCAGACCTCAGACTACCTATGCTTTAACAGAAGAAGGCCTTGCAAAAGGAATATTCTAAGTTGCTTGTGGGCAGTTTTAGCATGAAAGCATCCAGTCCTAGGGGAATCTCACCTCCATGGAAGACAAGGCTCCCTAAGCAGTCTTTACTGTTTCAGCTTTGCTATTGAACAGTTGGAGTCACAATCCTAACATGTCTATAGCGATTGAAATGTTTGACCAGGAGTTCCCTGTTACTACAGCTGTCAGCCAGCCACCTGCACCTTCTGCTAGAAACCAGCTCAGCGCTGAAGTGAGGATGTTGGACAGCACATCTTGCCTTGTGTCCTCTGCCGGGAATATTTAACACCACACCAAAGCATGAGGTGGTAGGCAGCAGGCATCAAGCAGAGCTAAAGTCAGAGTTAGGGATGCCTAGTTTTGCTCCCTGTCCCAGCAGGCAGCACAAGAGTAAGCAGGTATCCCACAAAAAGGTGTATTTGAACCTGAAGCACTGCAGCTCTGTTCTAGGTGCTGTGGCTGGTAAGCAGAGCTTCCACTTTCCTGCTATACCACAGGACCTTTAGCAAAAACACCCACCATAAACAAGCTGACGTGGACCGAACAGGTCTCCATTAGGGGCTACTACACATGGCAGCATGCTCACCAGAGTGACCAGATAAAAGCTACCCTTGTGTTCTGGAAGAATCTTCTGTCCTGAAATGTGGGAAAAGTGTCCCAAAATGCAGCTAACTGCACTTTTGACACAGAAACAGCACCTATACTCACTGTTCTCTTGCATGGATGTCTTTGTACTACGGAGAGCTATTATTATTCCCTCCCTCCTCCCTCACCAGGTTCGGCATTTTTTCAAGGAAACTGAAGCTACAAATATGATTCAGACTGAACTGGTTTCCTCTCAAAAGTAGCAAGCTCCCTAGCACGTTTGGCAGCTCAAGGGCTTATGTCTGCTTAGTGCCATAACACGACACAAAAGAACTTCATGATGGCATGGTAATGAGCAGAGCAGGAAAAGCCTGAGTTTATTTACAAAACTCAATTTTATACATTTCCAAAGGTGCCTGTGGATTGGAGGATGAAATCCCACCTCCTAAACCACATTGGTCAAGACAACTGTCAATCAACTTTCTCCTCCTACCTAACAATATGTAAACAATGAAGGACAGGAAAACAAAGCTATTGTTTCCAGCAAAAAGTGTGGGAAAGTAAAAATTCTGACTCCAATATGAAAGACAAATCAGATGGCCTAGAAAAATACTCAAAACCAGGGTAACAGCTTAGATCTTCAGCCACTGGAATGAGATGGACACTGAATATTTATCCTTTTTTTAGAGGACCAAGCACACCAAACAGCCTGGCAGATAACACCTGCCCCATGGTCACACTGTACCTTACCATGCTTTAGCTAAACCTGTGAGTAGATACATGAATTAGCTCCAATTTTTCAGATACTTTGAAAAAGCAAGGCCTCATCCTGAGGAAAGGCACAGCCTGTTATTGCCGTTAGTTAATTAGAGTCACAGTTCTTGGTTGCAGAGTGTTGGAGCATTCCAGACACCCTTTGTACTGAAGCCTCAAACTCCAACTGCAGTAGAGTCCCAGATGGGACTGAACAAGCTTTACCAGTTACAATTTATCTTAGTTCCCACTAGCCAGTCAGACAGACATTGCTAACAAGATGTCAACCAATGCAAAGCTACAAGTGACTGCCTGAACAGTTCAACACAAATCTGAGACCAACAGATACCAACATCTAACATGTCATTTGCATTCTCCCAAGAGTGACACAATAGCCCCCAAGGAGGACGGAAGTCCTGTCTTTTCAGCTGGGCAAAAGCACAGCAGTAGCCAGAAGACAATCAGCAGGGGCTATTAATTTCATATCAACATGGCTTAAGAGATGCTAAGTTACCTTCAAGGAAGAAACTAGAAATACATCTGCCTTTGATGTTTTTGACTGCTAAAGAGCCTGCATATTTTAATTACCAAACCTGGGTGCTCTACAGGTAGAACATGTATCCAGCATCCTCACACTGAGGACTACTACAGAAGCATAGGAAATTATAATAGCTAGTTGAGTCTTGCACTGACAAAGGCTGCACAAGCAGGACAGCACTCTTCCACCCCCATGACAGGACTATCAGGAGCTCAGCTTCCCCAGCTCACTGGAAAATATCATCAAGAAAAGCCCCACATTTAGTGGGGACACATGCTGCGTCTAAAAAGGAAATCAGGAACACCTTGTCATTTGGGCTGACAACTTGCAAGAACTGCTCCTTGTAAAGAGGTTGTTTTCAACAGCAATGGGCTCCTACAGTCCATACAGTCAGAGGTGCCTTCAGGCCTCACAGATGCACCACAGAGCAGCAGTCAGTTCAAGCAGAGCCCAGACCAGAAGTAGCTGGCAAGATATTCCTGTGACAGCTTCACTGGAAGGGTACACTATCTGCTGCTCTATCAGTAGCATCTCAAAACTAATTTCCATCTCCTTCTTCCCAACACATTTATGTTGCTGCGCCAACCAATATATTCTCTCCTGCTGGTACCCAGCCAACAGCTCAAGCACAGCTCTTCATTTCCCTCCTCAAGGGGAGTAGCTCAGCTGCCTGCTGCTTACTGCTCCACCAAGAGCAGGCTCCTGTCCAGTTGGTACCATTCCCAGACAGCACTGTGAGACAGAAACTACCTCTGTTCATAGGGCCAGAAGCCTCAGCTACAACTTAAGTTTTGATACCTTGTGTAAAACATTATATTACAAGCTGTCAGGTCTATGTCCAGTCTATCTCACCCCCATTTGAGAGCCCTATACCAAAAGCTTCACCTTCTTGAAGAACGGCCTAGAGCTTTAGATGCCTGCTAACACACTGACATGGCTCAGATCAAAATTGAATCTTAGAACATGGTTCAGTATTCCCAGAGGAATTAGCTTTTTAGACTTCAGCTGTCTGCAGCAGGTTTCCACCTCCTTTTGAGGGTGGAGTTGCAGCCTCCACTGCTGGAGCGGCTGCTCTAGAACTGAGTGAAGCTTAGGAACCAGCAGCAGCAGCTCAGCCACATAGCTTCAAGTTCTGTTCAGTGTCTGCTTCAACACGGGCACCAAAGTGGTGTGACAAAAGTGCTAAAAGGCAACTGACGTGATCTGAAGTAGCTCTCAGACAGAGCTGTCACTAGGCTTACACAAATATTCTGCTGCATCCTGCTCATGAGTAACATGCTCTTAAGACAGTTCAGTGCTAAAGGAAGAAAATGATGGGGCAACATGCAGCTTGTACAAACAGGCAGAAAACTCAGCTGGGAAACAGAAGCTTTTGAGAACACTTTTGAGCATAATAAATTCTTGGTGTGATCAAGGCAGCTCCAGAGGCTGTGCTGGGTAAAACACTCCTGTCAGTGGAAGTAAGGTTTTAGGTTGCTTCAGACATCCCTTCAATCCTCAGCTGAAGGCTCTGATGTGTGCAAGGATTCAGAGTTCACTGAAAGGAGTCATGCCAGAATCCAGACAATACAGGGAGGGTAGAAGCAATGCCACTGGTAGGAGCCATGTCGGCAATGAAATCACAGGACTTGCACATGAGAGCGGTCTGCTCTGCCTGAGGTCTCAAGTTCAGCTGTGGCTCCCTTGGGGATGAGATTTGGAGAGTGCTGCATTCCTGAGAGGCACTGATGCATATGATCAGTTCGGCTCAAAGCCCAAGTTCTCAAAGCCAAGCTCTTCAGTCCAAGCCTGACTGATTCACAGGCCTGTTACACCTCCTGGCAGGTAAGAGTTGTTCTATGCTGCACAAAGTTTAAATACTAGCTGTGGAATTGAACAAGTTTTTGGGTGTAAAGCTGCCATAATGAATTGTGACTTTACCCTAGAAAGTCCAGACTAGGTAGGACTAGATCCCACCCCTAATGCCAAAAACTGATTTCTACTGATTTAGATACCACAACAGCCACCTTCTTGTGAGGAGGCATCATGTTGATCTGACTGCAAGGTTTACAAGTGGGAGCAAAACAAGCATGAAAATGCATTTGCTTACAGTACCACAGCAGATGTTTCTCCATGTTCAATCAGACCAAGTGTGATTAGGAACAGTGTGAAAGGTCTGGAGGACATTTCTTACTGTCTACAGGAACAGCACTTTGCCCAGACTGCTGCTAAGCCTAACATCACAGGAGCAAATGTAGGATCTTGCGGGTGATAATCACACTGAGCCAAAGCAATGGAAGAACAGGAGTGAAGAAAATGTCCCCAGGAATGCAGTCGGCTATGCTGGGCATCCACCCTGGGTAGATCACTTTCTCCTTGACAACCTGAGGATGACTCCCATCATCTCCACAGTGGGTAGCAGGTATGAGAGACTGCAGCTGTGGCAGGAGAGGAGTCCAGGAAGATCCTTTTGAAGCTAATGCTACACACTAATAAGACCAGGATTCCCAGAAAGAAAGCCAGGGCTGCTGAAATAGAAGTCTTCAGCTTATAGGAAAACATCTTTACAAGAAAGCCAAACCCAGCAGTTTCACTGAAAGCTGGATGTTTCTAGTCATGAAGTTTTAGTCCACTGATTCCTCCAGCAGCTAAATGGCCCTTACACCACAAAATATCCTCTCAGAATTGGGCAGACATACCCTAACGGAATGATAGCATGAATCTCAAGATCTTCAGCTACCCTTCTCTTGGAGGCTCAAATCACATCAAGAATGTCATGCCATTCAAGAGCCAGTATTGCTGTGCCCCTACCTTCCAGGAAGAAGCAGTACCCATGTTAAATCCTACAGGATTTGACATAGTTCCCAGCAGATTTCCACCAAGGATGAAGCTGTTACAAGAACAGGCATGCTTGCTTTACCACCCTGCCCCCTTTATCAGGGCAAGCATAACTTCCCCTATTCTGCCCTGGGGGAGACAATCTCAGGATGTGGGAGGAGAGTTGCACATATAGCTGGCTGCTGGGAGACACTAGGCAACAAGCCATGTGTCTTGACTAACACAAAGCACTGCAGCTACACCAGCACAGCTTCCATGATACCACTGCCTCAAGAGCCTCCTTGGTGGACAGCTTTCCAATCAGTAAAATAAATCTTGAACTACCTGGAACACAGCTACAGTGCTCATATAGCCCAGTTTATACAGTGGTGTCTGTCAGCCTTTTGGCACACACCCACCCAGCTACTGGAGCCACCCAACAGTTCTAGTAACCCTGACACAAACGTCAAGAGCCCGGCACAGTTCTCACATCAGGCCATACCCTGAGTGACAATTCCCTTATTGCTTTCTACAAAACAAACATATTGCCAGAGGCAGCTGGGTTTTAATCTATGTGTCCAGAAGATAAGGCTGTCCAATTCAAAACATTCTAAGTTAGGCAGGCCACTGACAAACAGTTGAGTTGTTAGATATTTACCATATCTGACAGTGTTTTTTAAGTGCTCAGATTAATTTCTAGTTTTGACAACATTTCACACATTTTTGTCATGCTTTCAGTTTCAGAAACACAGATAACTTTTGCAATGGTAAGCAAAACACAGATCTTAGACCTTGTCAGTGGTAAACAAGCCTTGTTTATCCACTCCTGGCTGCCAGAGTTCCTAGAGGCTGGATAGGAAACAAGAGACTAAAAGGGGACTTTGACCAAGTCAAATGACAGTCCTGACGAGGTCTGCCAGAGGCTGTAAACTTACACCTGATATTCAGATCGGAGAGTGAACATTGTGTCTCCTGCAGCTAGGAAGCTTGATAGAAGAGAAAGGACAATAATGATGGGAGATCCTACTAGCAGATGTATGGAAGCATCAGATTAACACTAATGGCAAAAAGCATTACTCCTCCTACCAGCAGTTTCTATTGTCAGTAATGAGTCTTCCAGAGAGGAAGCTTTCTCTAGGGACAAGTTGTAATCTAAGAACTACACCTTGATCTCAAGCAGAACTCTTGATCCTACACATACTCAATACCTCCTACTATGCTAATGTGGTTTGCAGAGCAGGAAAGACAAGTATTTCAGTACCAGGATGGGAGTGCAACAGGTAGTTTGCCATGGCAGCTGAGTCAGTGACTAGCAAGGAATTGGTACTGTGGATAACTCAGTTTCACACTCATACCTCTTGCATAGATCCTGCATCAGTACTTTACCATTTCACCTTTTATCTTGATGAAGCTCCACAAAGGTCCAATTTGTAAAAACAGAGTAAGTCACCTTACTTGCATTGCGAGGTTAAGACAACTCTGTGGGCAATTAGCATCTTGTTAGATAGGGGGAAAGGTTCAGGCCTAGGCGTGTCTCAGCTAAAACCTTCTCAATGGTCATGCTCAAGACAATGTCACCACTGTGTCAGTTTGGACTCCAGATATCATTATCCATGTCTGGGAGCCGAGCAACTCAGCCCACTTGAGGGAGACAAGCACCAGACAGATTACTCTGAAGAAGATTCTGCTTCCACCTGGAAAGAGTTCAAGGCCTCAGCACAGACTTGGTAGATAAACTGGTAGCCCCAGTAACCAAGGTGCAGGTACTCCAGCCAGATTAGCTCTGAAGGCACCTCCAGTTGCTTGCTTCCACTTTTCTCCACCACTTCACAAGTCCACCTTATCTCCCAAATGACCAAAGTTACTTAAGAAAAATACTGGGTTTTTTAATTGACATTAAGAGATTGCCTAAATTTCATTTAACAATTTCTGCTTGAAATTCATGTAAGTACAGTTAGACACGATTAGTCACCTTAAATTGTCATTTTAAGTGATTATGCAGAAGAAAGAGCAAATCACTCACTATATCAAGTGCCTTTAAATCATACAGACAGAAATCAGCACCACAGGTTTACACTTCAATCCCATGTCAAAGGCAGTGCACCCCATCCTGAAGCTTCACTGCCCTATGAAGACAGCCATGGTCTCAATAACAGGTTTCCTGGCAAGAGAAATCAAGGCTATTTGAGACAAGCTGCAAATCAACACACTTCAGTGGCCTTGATGAGCTTTCTTCCCTTCCCAGGGTCATTGACCATGACGTAGCAACAGCAGTGTTGACAAAGCTTCCCCCACAGACAGTGCGCTGCTTGCTGGCACCAGAGAGGAGGGGCAGCCTCGCAGGAGCAGCGCTCACAGCAACGATGACATCACCAGGGCAGATCTCTGCCAGCACAAAATGCAGCAGCACGCTGGGCCCTAGACCTGCATACCTACCAACGGAGAGCAAAACCAAAAGCAACAAACACATCAGAGGGGAATCAAGTGACATGGGGGTATCCCTTCATCACCTGCTATTTCTGAGCAGCACATGTGCAGCTCCTGACCTTGGATGCTCATTCGTAAGCTTTATTCAAGGTGCACTTAAAGATAAATAAGATCTTCAATCAAACCCCTCACTGCAGAAATAAGCATGGTATATTAACTATTGTCATTCAATTAATTATCCATACCTAATTCAGTTTTGAGATGCACAGCTCGTGTTTGGATTGATGCTGCAGAGTGACATTTTTATCCTCACAATCTCCAGTCACAGCTATATCTGAAGGCAGACTGTTACACAGCAACTACAAAAGATCATTTTGGGAAGCTGCAGAGGGAAGCCAACTCAGCTCTAACTCATCAGGCAATTAAACTGCAATTATCAAGACAATGTTGTGCAAGAACAAAGCACCTGAAGGATGCAAGACTGCTGTCAGACAAGCAGCACATGCTAGTGCCCAACCAACTTCAGCATTTAGGTAAGGTTTTAGCTGGACTCCCTTCTATGGAGACAACAATCTAAATTACTCCACAGCTCTGAAAGGGAATCTCAGGTCCATCAGGAACTTCCAAGCAGGTCAGGTCACAGCCAAGGAGGAGCACAGAAGACATAAGGAAACACTAGACACATGCAAGGTGAGGGTTCTGTACTTGTTTCACAAATGTTCAATTTACTCCAGTTACTAACAAAATCACTGTATTCTAAAGGCAGGGACATGCAACAATAAGTAGCTGTGAGCCCACGTCATCCACCAGTTTCAGAGAATGCAAACATCCAAGAGCCCTATTTCATAGTCCTTACTCTCAAGCCAGGTACCTGCAAACCCTCTCTCACAATGCAGCATTTAAAAACACACCTTAACCAAGCACGGGCAATTTTGTTTACAGCCAAATGTTAAGTTCTGCATAAAACAGTCTCATTTTAACACAGAAGTCAGACCAAAATCCCACACATGTTAGAGCTATTTATAGTTTTGGACAGAAGGTTTGATGATAATTGTCATGTTTCCTCAAGGACAAGCTTTGACAGAGATTTGCTCCAACAGGTAATTCTCACAATCTTCCAACACAAGTATCTTAAAACATAAGCTTTAAAAAGGTGCTGCAGAAAATAAATCTGGTAACCCTCCTGCTCACAAGCCTTCATTTTGATTAGCAAACTAAGCAAAGTCATATCTTCCCCAAGTCACTTCAGAGCAGAGCTTGGATATTTTACACTTTCAGTTAAGGATTTATCAATGTTGTAACATGTCTGTGCTCCTCAAAGATTTTGATTCCCTGGCTTCAGCAGGAGGGCCAGGATGCCCGTAGTGCAGACTCTGCAACTTAGTTATTTAAATTCTTAACTTGTCACCCTGAAGGTACAACTCAGGGTGTCCTGTTCCCCACCTCTTCACTCTGGGGACCAGCAACAGGATCACCACAACAGCATAAGGCTTTGTCAAAGCAGGTTTAGGCTGGATATAGGGGAAAAAGTTCTTCAGCCAAAGGGTGGCTGGGCACTGGAACAGGCTCCCCAGAGAAGTAGCCATGGCCCCAAGCCTGCCAGAGCTCAAGAGCACTTGAACACTCTTAGGCATATGTGGGGGTGTCCTGTACAGGGCCAGGAATTGAAATTCCATGATCCTTGTGTGTCCCTTCCAACTCAGAATATTCTGTGATTCCATGCTGAGCTATTATCAGGGTATTTGAGTTTCAGGACAGGGACCAGTGCATGACACCACAGGGAAGAACGTTTAACACAGCTACGCCCTTCCATCATATCAAGTATACTTCACACTAGGTTGGGAGAGCAATAAACTATTATCAGATTTCAGAAGCCTTTGTTATTAAGGGGTCAGGTTAGCCCCATCTAACAGCTTTTCTACACCAGATATAAGGTATTAACATAATAGCACAGAGTAGAAAAACCCCAACAACAACAAAAAGGCAGTGCTTGAAAGTTAACAGTATTAGAGTTGCTTTAATTCTGAGGACTAAGGCCAAACAGGCAAGGTGGGTCCACTCATTAGTGCATGGAGGGCAAGTCATGTGTTCAGTCAGCTGTTGGGAGTCACAAGGGAGAGTGGGAAAGACAAGTATACTTGTTCTTCCTGAGTAAGTACAGCAACGAAGCCTTGATTATTTAACAAGGAATATTCAAATTACTCCACCCACTTTAACCTCAAATTCAGCACCTGAGAGAGCAGGGTACACTAACTCCAGCAGCCTGGTTCTACTGGAACCACAGCCAGGCTGCAGCTACTATCCACATGCCACTGCTACCACCACAGCCTTCAAGTCACAGCAAGTCAAACACTGTGGCACAGCTACTTACATGCCATTCCCCTAAAATGAGAATTCTCCACTTCCCCAGACCCAATTCCCACATGGATACACAAACTGTTAGGCATAGGCCAGAGCTGGCCAGCCAGTGACAAGGACTGAAAGCATTAAAGGTTCCATGTTGGCAAGTGCCAAATAAAGAACAGCTTGCTTACAGTTGGAGGGTCTTCATTCTGTCATGGGTTCTCAGTTTATATATAAAAACCTCATACACACAGATCATAACAGCTCCGCTTATTAGCAAACATTTGTAGTTTTCCAGGAGATAATGTTGAGATTTCCAGCTTTGAGAACAAAAGGCCTTGAGTTACTAGGTGAGATATACTCATTTTGATGCTGAGGTTACCTACCCTACTTCAGATTAAGACAGCCTTTTTACTACTAAAATCATCCCTCTGTTTACAGGAAGTACAACTGTCTTAAGTACAACCATGAGGCATTTCCATATTTATTAGTCTCTACATATGGAAACTAAGGTAAATTAAGTGATACATGCATTATTATACACTCACAGACAAAAGCACTTCTAACATCCACTCTAATAGTTCCTAGAACTGACCCAGGCTTTACACATACCGACAGCTACTTTCGCAATAACTACTAGTCTCCTCGGCCGCCTCTTTGGTCAGATTAATTGCTCCCGGGGCTACCGGTTCATGTAAAAAGCAATCCCCAACGACCCCCAGAGCAGCGTTTCACTGTCCCAACCCAGCGCCCCCCTCAGAGCCCCGGCCCTTCTTCAGCCATCAGCTACCCCGAAGGCCTCTTCAGGCTTCGCGAGGAGCTACAGCAGCTCCACGCTCTACAGACAATACGCTCCCTCCCCGAGAGAGATTGCTCGGGCCTCTACGAGCCTCTTAGCAAAGGAGGCTCCACAAAGGCCTGGCGAAAGGCGCATCCTTGGCACGGCCTTCGGGGAGGAGCCCCTTCCTGGGAAGCGCCCCCCCCCCGTAGCGTCCCGAGGGCAGCGCCAGGCCTGGCTCCAGAGAGCTCAGCGCCGGCACCGCGGCCGCCTGGGCCCACTTCGGAGCGGGCAAACGAGCCTGGCCCCGGTGCAAAGCCGGCCGGGAGCACCGAGACAGCACCGCCTGCGCCACCTTCTCGCCGCGGGCCCCCCGGTGCCGGGGAAGGGCCGCGAGCGGTTCCCCCTACCGCGGCCCCCTCGCCCTCGCCCCCCGTCAGCGGCACACGGGGCCGCCGAGCTCACCTGGTGCTGCCGCTGCGGCCCAACCCCCAATCGCTACAGCCCCCACCCGCGTCGTCGGCTTTAATGGGCCCCGCCGCCTCTCGCGCTCGCTTCCGCCTCCCCGACAACTTCCGCTCACGGGACCCTGACGTAACCGCGCGCCGGCCCCACGTGACCGCGGGAGCCCGCCTGCCATGTTAGGTAGCTGAGGCCGGGCCGTGTGCCGGACGCCGGTGCAGCCTGGCTCCCCTTTCCGTGTTTGTCGGAAAATAAATGTTAGTGGTACTACTGCAGTCAGCACAGAGGGATGGGGTGGGAAGGGATCCCCGCGGGCTTCCATTGCAGCAGGGCACAGAACACCGCGCCCTGGGCTGAGGGGAGGAGGAAAGGGCCAAACAAACCTTCATGCTTTCATAAATAAAGGATGGGGGGGGGACAGGGACAAATCTGTTCTTTGGTGGCTTCTAAAATGTATTGAAGAACTAGCACGGAGTCCTCTACAGTTAAATTCGTATGTGAAAAAAACCCTTAGTTATTGCTATTAGAAATAATGACCCTACATTTTGGATTATATATATTTAATGTTTATAAATTTTCACTCGCCACTGTAATTTAAAGTGAGGTAGTAGGAACAGTGCTTATCAGAAAAGATGAATGATGCCAGTTGAATATACATTCAGATTGATTAACCAGGCAATTGTCAGCAATTGACAGAAAATACGGCAGGCAAGTAAAATGGGACCCTCTCAAGTTTCTGGACCTTAATCCATGGAGTAACAACTATCCTGGTGATACAATGAAATTCATATTTTCTACTCTCTGTTGAGAGCAAGTTCATTTTGCTACTCAACAATTACTTAAATATTATTACTCATCCAAGTCATGTGACTGCTATGTGTTTAGTTAGCTTGTGGACTCAGGAAAGCAACCATGAGGGAAAAAAGTATTTTTAAAGCTAATGAAAGATAATAAAGGACCGAGACTACTCCAGCAATATTAAAAAGAAAATCACACAATCACAGACTTACTGGGGTTGGAAGAGATCTCTGGAGATCATCCAGCCAAGCCCCCTGCCAAGGCAGGGTCACCCAGAACAGGTGACAGAGGAACACATCCAGGTCCAGATCTGAATGTCTCCTGAAGACTCCACGCCCTTCCTGGGCTGCTGTTCCAGTGCTCAGCCACGCTCAACGTAAAGAATTTTTTTCTCATATTGAGGTGGTGTCTTGGTTTGAAAGA
>VYXD01007950.1:0-10196 GCA_013397195.1 Hylia prasina
CCTTCTGCCCTTAACAGAGAGATAATTAGCCAACAGGAGAGATTTTTAGGATGATTCACATTTCAGCAGGACAGAGGTGGTCCTTATCCTTGTAGCCATCCCAGGCAGTGGATGTTCTGTTCTGGATGTAGGTCACCACCTTGTAAGTAAAACATGAAGAACAGTTTATCACTGTGGATTAGCATGTAGTGAGGAACAAGAGACTCATCAGAGATCCCAGACATGTCAAAGTCACAGAAAGCAAACAAAATCCCAGAAAACAAACAAACAAAAATATGATGAATTGCTCATGCTGAGACTACAAAGAATTTATTACATGTTTTTATGAGTCTTTCCAGCCAAGAACTTTTCTCATCCATTTATGGAAAACATAAAAGCCACTGGGAGTTAAATAGGATAAAACCTAGATTTAAATCATCCTTACACATGCTGCTCACATCAGCATACAGCTGTTTTTCAGCATTTGGAGTCCTTGAAACTTTCAAGCCATTTAGAACAGCATGTGATTGGTATGAAAAATAGCACAGGCTTTCTTTTTATAAAAAGAAATCACGCTCCAGGGTGCTGGATGCAGGGACTCCATAAGCCAAGAAAGATGTTTGAAGTGCTTATTGGCATTCCAGAATCCAGAAAACTCTTCTTGCCTCACGCTATCTCATAGCAATCCTGATGCATCTGTCCTGGGAACAGAACAAGGAAGACATTCCCTCTGGTGCAGATGGCTAATGTGAAGCACAAAGCATGCTTGAGTCCCTAGTCTGAGGATGTAATGTGCAGAGTTTAGAGGATGAGCTCTTCCTTTTATTTTTGTATTTATAGCACAAGTGGCAGCACTGTGAACTTCCTCATACTGTCCTGCCAAAGTTGATTCAGCTCTGCTCTGGCTGTCAGGAGTTTGCATGCTTCACTCAATAAGCTACTAATCATGAAAAGATCTTGAACAAGGGCAAATGCAACAGCCTTCTGGAAAGTAACTCCTCCCCCCATCCCAGAAGGGAACTGTTCCTAGTTTGCACAAATAAGAAGGCAAACCAAAAACATTAGACAGGGACAGGAAGAAAAAGAGCGGGGAAAAAGAAGCACCATTGAAATTTGTGAACATATGTCTGAGGGAGAGACTCAGCTGAAGGTGGTGGAATTGGGATGCTGCTTGGGAATCATACAGTTTTAGTATCAGACATAGAAATGTGGGAATTCTTAGATAGTCTGAAAGGGCTTTGCAAAAATGGATCTGCAACATTCTTACCACCTTTCAGATAAGCAAACTGAAATACAAGAAAATAGAGTGATTTTGGCCAAGTTTTAAAGAACAAGAGTTCTGATTTTCACAGATCTTTCAGGTTTCAAAAGTTGACTTTATTCTGGATTGCAATGAAACCCCCAGAGTCTGAAATTCTCTGCAACAAAGGGGAATTAAAAAAAAACAACCCAAAACTTCAAAGTATTTCAAGTAGACAGATTTTGTTGTAATAGAAACCGAAGCATTCTGCTTTGACTTTTTAAAGTTAATATTATGTTATAACAAAAAAAGCTAATACAGAGTAAAAAAAAAAAAAAAAAGAAAAATGAAGGCAGAGAATTGTTTCAAAGTAAAAAATTGGTTGGGATGTTTCAACCTTACACCGTCAGAACTTTTTTCAGTGATTTTCTTCCAGGAATCTAGTGAAAGTAATCCTCTTTTGCAAACTGTTTTGATTTCTGATGGCAATACAGACTTTCTGCAATTTTTCTGACGAACTGCACCTAGAACCAAACAGTGACAGCTCACTTCACCATCTAAGGATACATTTTAAATGTAAGGATTCTTTAATGCAAGTACTGTTTTGTACCATCAGCAACACAACAGTTTTCCAAAGGGTATTGAAACTGCCATACTAGGTCTGACCTGAAATGTATTCACTAATAGCTCTGAGTTGCCTGGTCTGGTTTTGAACCTGCTTTTCATAGGCACCTGCAATGTTCAGTGGTAATGACAACCACAGTTTAAGAGTTTATATATATTGTGAAAAAACTGATTTTTGTTTATTTCAGTCTTGCTACATCATAGTTTTCATTGGGTACCTCATGGGTCTGGAACTGACCAAAATAAGGAATCACCATATCCATTTGCTTGCTACACATCACTTCCCAATCTGTAGACTTCTTTGATAGTCTCCCTCAGAAATGGTCTCCTGTTTTATTATTCTGAGTAATTTTATCTTTTCTGCAGAATTGTCACTTCAAGATTCACCAGCTTTGCTGAAAAATCATGCAAATACACAGAGCAAGAGCAAGAACTTTGCTGCCGGATAACTTCCCCCCCTGCCATGTTCCTGTTCCTGTGGGCTCCATGAGAACCCCCATTCCTTACAGTCTTGTGGTAAGAGATCTTTCAAAAGCATTGTCAAACATAAGTTCAATACTTATCAGCTGGATCACATTTTTTGTGATGCCTTGAGAGGCTACCTGGAGCAGAGGCTAGACAGAGTTGAAGGAATAAAGTAGGTATTTATTAAAAGGCCTTCAAAGGATATGCCTTGGGCAGTTCAAGAGCCTGGCCATGGCTACACCCAAGATGGATGACGGGTCACACATTTTCACACTTTTATAAGTTTTGGTCCATTTACATATTGGGGACAATTGTCCAATTACAGCTTTGTGTTATGAAGTCCCATCCTCCCAGATTGTTCCCCTCAATTTGCTGATGTTTATACTTTTTGGGCCCTGAAGCTGCAATGATGTCCTTGGTTCTCAGGGCAGAAAAGGATTCTTTTATCTGACTAAACTGTGAGAAGAACTTGCTAACACTTTATATGAAGTTCAGTACAGAATATAATGTAGTACAGAATTTGGAAAATATGAAAAGCTAAAATTTAAGGCATCAGTTGCCAGCTCCTCCGGTCTCCAAGTAAGACTACAAAATCTGTACAGTTCTTTCTGAACAACATGCATGTATTTTTGTGTCTAAGCATTCTGTTTATGATTGTTTCTGCAAGTTTGACTGCGGTTTTATTGATCTGTAGTTTGCAATGAAGCCTGCAGCCATTACTAAAGGCAGGTGACACATTTGCTACTGTACATTATTCTGCAGAAAAAATGGTAGGTTAGACACGACAATTAGTTGTTGAACAATTTCATATCTGACTTCCTTTATAACTCTTCAGTGACCTCTGCCTTGTTCTTGTGATTTGCCAGCAATCTCTTCCATTGACACTCCCGTTTTAGATAGTTTCTTAGGCTACTCAACACCAAAGAGTTCTGGTGTGAGACACTGTCTCACAGGTACTGAGTAGTGAGACCTGTTATTAATTTTCTTTTGCCATAGTGACCTTGCCTCTCTTAAATCCTTCTTCTGCTTCTTGTTCATCTGCTGGTTTCATTGATTCTTTTTCTGTATCAAAAGTGGTTGCTTTTGTTTTTGCTGATTCTGCTAGCTGCCACTTTTATCACTGGTACCTTCTATGTTTCTGTAAAAGATCTCCTGAAAATCTATTATTCCTGTTTAATATAGTTTTACATTACAAAAATTTATCTTTTTTTAGTTTTCTCATTTTAATGCCTCTTTTTTTTTTTTCTTTTCCTCTTATAGTTCTCTTTTAGTAGTAACCAGAGTGGCTTTCTGAAGGGTTGTTTTTGTATTTAGTTTTCTTGCTGTCTGCAAGCATTGCTTTCTCATTTAATTTTCTTTGCATGCATAGCTTCAGTATTAAAGCCCATTTGATGACAAATACTGAAACTTACTGTTGATATTTAGCACAGACATTAATCAAGGGTTATTTTGTGACTAGTGCCACCTGAGGAGTATAAAACGTTAATAGATATTGGATCAGTTTAATTTCTTAATCAATTGTTGACATTTTTATTTCACCACTGTAAGCTGAAAAAGAATTGCAATAAATCCCTGATGAAACACATTCCACTCTTCTATTCAGGGGACTTATTCTCTAATCCACAGCACTTTTTAACCCCCTAACTTGCTTTTCCTAGTCCAGAACTTGTGAAATCTAGATTATTTCTTTCTAGCTTTCTGACAGATTTCCTATCTGTCCATCATCAAACAAACCCATGTATTCAGTAACAATAACAGTGCTTTCTCACTTCAGAGACATAATTAGTGTGAGGAGATGTACAGTAAAGCAAGCTGCGGAGACACCAGCTCAGTGCATGCTGTACGTGAGAAAGTTTTTCATCACCCCATCATGTGATTCTTTTCTTTGGAGATTTCAAAACCTCAACTCCTTTATCTACATATTCTGTGAAAATGGAGTCTACTTGCTGAGATGTAAGACCTGATACCTGTGAAAATGAATTCATGTCTACTATTAAGGATTGCCCACAATTTGCTGCATTTGGGAAGACACATAAACTTTGTTGCAATGAACAAACTTGCCCTGGATCCCAGTGAAATATTGCAGACAAATTCCTACATAATAGAAGGGGTTGAGCTTCCTGAAGTTCAAGATTTGGAGCCCCTTGGAAGTTATCTAGCTCTGGCACAGGGCTAAAAGGAACAGCTAGAGAGTCATTTACATTGAGAAATTCTTGATGTCTACTCTTATTAGAAAGAGCATTGTATTTTTTTTTATATATATATATAAAATATATTATCAAAAAGTGTTTTTAAAAGGGTCAGTAACTCACAGATAGAAAGAGAGTAATTTACTAAAATACATGCTTTGTTCATCTCGAGACCCTCTAGGAATAAAAAAAAAAAAAATCAAGAATAACAAGCACACTAAATACTAATAATCACAATCATAAAAAATTACATGCATAATTAAAATATCCTTTTCAAGGCAGTCTTATGTTTGCTAATAAAAATCTCCTTATGAATACCAAAATACCATTTACATAAAAGGGACAAGCAAAAAACCAAATGATAACTTTATTTTCAGTGACCTTACAGGATTTTGAAACATTTGACTTCCCTATCCTTTAAATGAATGTATGTAAAAGATTTAGATAAGGACATCAGATGTGAGATACCAATGTCTGTTGACAGTGACAGAACTGGAGAGAGAAAAGGCGAATAATGACCAATGTAACTGGATTCAGGATGAAGCAGATCTTTCAGGCAACTGTGCCAGTAAACAGAAAACAATCTAAATTAGAAAAATGTTACATAATAAATCTAGAGCCAGTGAGAGTGCATTTTAAGCAGAGGAGTAATTCCTATCTGGCCAGGAAAGGAATTTTCTCCAGGGATTACTTTAGCAAAGCCCTCCGAGCCATCCATCTGGAGTTCAACTCCAGCACAATAGGCAAGCGGAAACTGGATGAATCAGAGAAGAGACTATAAATCAGGATAAAGGATAACATTTCTGCATGAGGTAGGGCACTTCTCCATTTGAAACACTGTGCTTGGTCACCTTTTCAACACACAAAAAAAGGACATTACTGCCCTGGAACGAGTATAACCTCAGCCAGCCAGACTGATGGCAGATTTTAGAAGATCACTTATAAAGTGGGGGATTTGCCCAGGGAGAAGCAAGCCCTTCCCAGTAACTAAATGAAGTCACCCAAATGATCAAAGAGCAGAGCTGGCTTAGCTGCACAATGGCAAGCACAACCTGTGACCAGAGCTGAGGACCTTCTGCTCCAGGTACTGTGCATCATGCTGCAAAGCAGCTTTGGTGTCTCACCAGGCCCTGGAATCTGAGGCTGCCAATCCCCCAGAGAGCACTGTTTGTGCTTCTCTGAAACCCATGACAAACAATGTCCCTTGTGTACCTCAGCTTGGGGTTCACCAAGCAATCCCAGAAGCTGAGAGAAAGAGGGACCAGATACCCAGACCACGCTCAGTCTTTGCTTTTCTCTCAAGTCTTTGACACAACAGCCCCAACAGTTTGACAATCAGACACCACCCTCTTCCTCCAGATGCATGATCTGACATTTTGATGTGTGTGTGCCTGTAGCACAGCCTGACATTGGGACATACAGGGATACAAGCTCCAAGCTGCTATGAGCTAATTGCTCATCTCCTTCAGCTCAGGCAGCAGAGGCCTCCACCAGGCAGCCAGAGTGCAGCCGAGCGTTATACTTTCAGCATATGGACTATTTAAATTCCTAGCAAAAAGAGCAGTTTAAACCACTTGGTGCTCGGGTAGGATTTCTGCCATCTGGTACCCTGTATCTTCTGCTGGCAGAAGCTGAGGTTGGATGCAGCTCTAGGATAGCAATTTTAGAGTCATTTCCATACAAATGGCTTGTGACTGGTGAGTTCAGGGGCAGGCCCATCAGAAAGCATTTGTTTTGCAAACATTTCTCCTGCCTATCGCTGCATATTGAGAATCCAAAGGAAATAACGTGACCCTCTCAAGAACATTGCTGGTGCATTCACAATGTGGATCTGGAAGGAATGAGACAAAGATCTTGGTGATTATTTTGTTCATTCTTGCTGAAGATTGAAGTAGGCATGATGAAAATACCCCTCCTCTCTCCTCACAACCAGTGAGAGCTGACAGGATGTCACTGATCTGGTCATTGGTGTTCAGGGCTCAGAAGCAGACTCAGACATCAGCTCATTTGTAATGACTGCCAAGAAACAGGCCTTTAATATTACCATGAAATCACACATGAAACATCATAGCTGACACTACTCTAACAAGCCGTACAAACTTCTATTTCATAATAGAAGCTCCTTCCTTCTCTAAAGCTCCTGTATGTGGTCCAAATCCACCCTCAGACAGAGCTCTGCTTGATATGAACCCAAGCCCCAGCACTTGTGCTCAGCAGGCACACATTCATTTTTTGGGGGGTCCTTCTTGAGAAAAGCACTTTAATTATTTAGGGCTACAGGAAAAAGATAATCTTGCCTTCCAAATGCCAGTGAGTCTACCTGTGTAACCTGATACTCAAAGAATTTGCCCAGGTAAAATTGAACTTATAATTCTTCCTTTATTTAGGCTGAAAAGTACATACATCGTTCCTTCTTCCCCACTGCAGAAAGGATCTCTGTAGGACTGATATTACTTGCTGCATAAAAGCAGCATTTCCCAGGAATTATGCTGAGGATGCCAAGTGACCATGTGTTGTCTCACACAAAAGAGGGCAGTGTTATGCTCTGCTCTGCTTTACAAGTACCGTGTACATCTGTACACTTCAGACACATCTAGTGTCTCAATGAAACACTTTCTAGAGTGATGTTTGTCTAAAAGCTGCTCTGTGGATGGTTACTTCTGAGGGCAATTCTGATTTTTACATCCATCATCAGCTGAATGAGGTGCACCACCTCTTATGGGATATTCACACTTATGCCACACTCATTCATCCTGGTCAAATTGAGGATTGTTCCAATGTCTAACATTAACTCAGTAAGTGCTGAACCCAATTATCCTGATTCAACCAAAGTTCATTTTGCATCAGTACCTCTTTCTAGTTGTCCAATGTTATGTATTAAATGACATGATAAACTGTTTTTCTGTCGGAGAGATTGCAAAAACCTAATTTCTGGAGTCTGTTTTGACCACAGGACTTGCTACAAGGCCAGTGTGACAAAGCACTCATTATTTAACAACTGATTGTTGCTTTAGCTGTTCAGAAACCAGAGATGGCATTTATTTTACTGTCTAAAACTTTATCCACCCTAAAGTGAAGTTTCAAATCAGAGTCAACTGGTTAGGCTGGCAAAATATGTACTGTGTGGGTAAACTGTGGGGAGTGGGACACAGCACTCCGAGGCAGATATTTAACACAAGAAGATGAGCAGCTTCTTTCCAGGAACCACATGGTTGCTGTTTTGGTCTTGATGCCTGACTCATGGACTGAGTTTGATAGAGTTTGAGTGGGTACAGTGAATGGCACTCCCAAGTGCTAATATCTTCCTACAGAACTCTCCCCTCTACATTTGGTTTCAGAGGTAGAGGCCACTGTCAGGGGACATCTGTGCACCACAATCCAAGGAACCCCAGCCTGCTGAAGGCTTTTTCAATGTAGATGGACACAGAGGACTGCTGGGTGAGATGCCTGTAGCATTCTCACAGTGAAAGATGCACCACAAGCATCCCCCATGCTTCTGTTAACATCTTTCACTTATCCTAATATTTATACAGTTATTAAAGCTCCAGGGTCTTGTATTTTTTATTAACAGATATGAGAGAAAGGAGCCTTTGTTCAAGAGCTAAAACATCCAGGTAAGTCCTGAAGGACCTTTGATGTTTGATGTTGATGCCTGCAAGAAGTTTTCCACCAGAGGTAGCTGAACAACAAAATTGACACAGATAATATTGCCAAAAGTAGAGAGGTGGGAAGAAAATAGGGCTCTGAAAACATCTTTCCTGATTCTTTACGTCTAAACCCTAAGCAAGTGGCAAAAAGCACAGAAATTTTTTTTCCCCTCCAACTTTTACATCCCATATAATGCACGGCGTTAAGCTGTCATGAAAATAACCACGGATATATCTGCATCACTTACCTGCAGCAAGATGTCAGTGGATCTAGAGTCAGAAAGCAGTAAGGTCTGAACCTTCTATTAATCCATCCTCTAGGCTTTTCTCTTTACTTTTTCAACTTTTGCTGCCTTTCCACTGAGGTCCAGCAGTGTCACTTTTATAATTCTCTGAGGAGATGTGAGATAAACACATAGCTTATTTAAGCAGCCTTACCATCCATTTGGGGCAGATGAAAGTTTCCTACCAGCTGGAAGGTGTTTGCTGTAACCCCCTGTCCACTCTCTCTCTCTGCCTCTCAGAAGCTGCCAGCACAGGAGAGGGAGGTGCTGAGAGGGTTTTTGCAAGGCATCTGGCACAGTCTTTGTGTGACAGGCTGGATCATGGAGAGACCTGTACTTTGGGTGGCAGCTGGGATAAGAGCAGCTGTGGGTCCATATGCACCTCGTGTACCTTAAACCAACTGTTTGTCTACTTGTTTCCAACAAATTTCTTGATTAGTGGCTTATGCAGATTTTAAAAAAGCACATTCAGGGTCCCTAGATGCTTTTCTTATTTACTGCAATGAATCTAAGTAAAATAAATGAAATTATGCTCAGGCCTCCCCCCTTCACATTCTTTCATTTGAATGACCTTAGGTATCTTCCTTCATCTTCAAATATCCTGGAATAATGTGCTATTCTGACATGAATATTGTTGTATTTGGTGTTTTCCCTTAGAACTCAAGCTACTGGAGAATCTCGGGCTCGATCAAACATACTTTTGAAGTGGATAAGTGCTTTTGGAGAACAGCTTGAAAGCACAACTTGAGTGCAAGCTATGAGATCAGCAGCCAGCTCTCAAAGTGAAGTCACACATAGCTTTTAGCTATTAAGTTGCACTTTCCAGCAGTCTCTTCACTCCTGAACACTCACTTTTGGATCAGCTGTAACTGTCTCCCATGCTTTGAAAAGCTGCTCTGCCCCCTTGCTCCTATGCCAGCATTCAGTGGGCACAGGCAGACCTTCCTCTGAGCTTTGCCAAGGGAGCTGCCAGCTCCAAACTCAAGCCACAAGGCTGAGAAGACATCTGAGGACAAAGGAGAATATTTTTGCTCTGCACTGACAATGTCCAGCTAATTCACTGGTGCTGGAGCAGCCTGTGAGAGCTGTGGTGTAACCTGGGAACAGCATTTGTGTTGCTAGTAACAAAAGATTTCTTGTGGACTGGGTAATGACGTGGATCTGTCAACTCCCACATGCAAAGCAGCCACTTGACTTTCCCAAATAATTTGGAAAGGCAGCTTTTTATCTGTGGTAGATAACAGCCTTCTATAGAAGATTTTAAGAAGTTTGTAAGAGAAGAGGTGACAGAAGTCCTGGCTTAAGGGTATGAGGGAATTTGACCCAAGACCAGGGGCAGTTTTGGTCAATAGGCTATTGTAGTGTCCCTTGTATAAGAAAGTCTGTGGGTATAAACAAGGGTGTTATCAGAGCATTTCTGAAAATGAATTTTTTCTCTTCTAGGAACCTGTGTGTTTCCTCCACCTGGATTTATTGGGGAAAAAAAAGATCCCAGCCTGAGTTGTGGTTTGCTCACAGCTACACTCTGTGAGTTTGGGTTCCCTATTAAATTCTATATGTTCATAGCCATTTCTGTGGAGCTTAGCTGACTTTACCCTCTGAGGCCTTCCATCCCACCTCGATTTATTCTGGAGGATCACACAGCTGGCTTGCTACTTTTCCACTGCTGTTCATTTCTGAAAAAAAATGAATGCTCTACCTGGCCTTGACAGCAAGCTTATTACTGGGTTGTGGTGTTAAGTTTGGTGGATTTGTGGGTTTGTTTTGC